>SZWC01009104.1:83346-98009 GCA_023375785.1 Penium margaritaceum
CCCCCCCCCCTCAGTTTCCTTCTTCCCCTCTTTCCTCACCCAGTCTTTTCTTTTGATTGCTTGTGTCCTTGCCTCCTGAGATTACTCCCACCTTCCTTTGCTCCTTGCCTCATGCCCCTAGTAGCCTCTCTTTCATGCATGCCAACGTCTGCATCCCACCCTTTGTGAACGCCATCACGCCTTCCTGAACCTTGCATTTGTAAGTGATGTCCAAGTAGGGATACTCATAGATATAAAATGAGTATCTTGACAATGATTGGGTTATGAGGTGGTTGGAAAACCTAGGCAGCAGCTTGGGGCAGCAGCGTTGTTGATGCAGCGTGCGGGCTTCCACGCTCGTTGGTTAAGTCAGCTGCCCCCTCAGTCTGCTACTCTAGAGTCTAAGTCTGGAAGCTCTGGGTTTGTGACCCCGAAATGCGTGCGCCAGTGTTAGTGCCAAAAATCAGCTGAAAACTGGAAGTGACTGATTAGGAATGAAGAATGAGCAACAATGGGAGACCCCTCCAAGTTCTAGCTCCCCCCCACTAGTAGAACTTGTTACTCAGCTAACCAGCCAAACAGAAAATAGTCCTAGACCTATCTTCTGGCAGGCAGGGTTTTCTCGGTGAGCCCTGCCAGACGCCCGACAGCCCAAATCCCGGGCATCGTCCATTTTGAGAAAGTGCGTAGAAGCTTCCTAGCAACACAGCCGCTGACCGGGCGTCAGTGCCTGATCAGACGGTGACGACAGTCACAGGTCGTACACACAACGGCAAGGGTTTGGCTAGAAGACACAAGGCATAGTGTCAGAATGCTTCAATATAGCATATGTAGAGAGAGATGAAAAATGACAGGTCCAAGGCATAAACACCTGCCGCGGCGCACGGTGGGTGTCGCACGCGGCAGTCCAAGAGCTGCCCTAAACTGGCCCAAAACCACTGTTTTGGCTGTAACTCTGCGCACACATGTCAGAATGCTACGCCGTCTGAACCTAGACGTTCAGAATCAAAAGACGGACGCTACGACTGGTCACATGCATGCATCTATTGACAGACAGTGAGCATACAATGCAAAAACATGCAAATAGGCCTCACGGCCAGTCTGCCCAAAGACGCCTGCAAGATGTAGAAGACACAACAGAGAGTCCCGGTGGCATCTGGGGCTCTGGTGCAGTGGTCGGCCAGCTCCAAGCTGGTAGTCCGCCGCCTGTCGTCGCGTCGGTGTCACCAGGGCCGCCCGCATCAGGGATCTGCACGAGTATGGACACGGCCGAGTGGTCACAGTAAACTGTACAGGAACGACACAAAGCACAACACTCCCCATGACCCGATGGTACGCATGTCCATATGCGTGCAACACTGGTACGAACACAATGGTGAGTGACACAAACAAATGAGACGCAGACGCACATTCCACACTCAAGCACTCTCACGCGCGGGGCGAAGCCCAACAGAACGAATGGCCACCAGGAACTTTCCACGAGCAAGTGCCTCAAGAAGTCAACATACTGCGTGTCAGTACCAACCCACATGATGGAGATCACGCGTCGCTCCACCAGATCACGAACGAAGTGATGCTCAATCGCAATGTGCTTTGTGCGAGCATGAAAAACACCAGAGTTCTCCGCAATGGCGAGAGCACTCTGGTTTTCGCACACATCACAATGGCGGCTACTGACTGCCCAAGCTCAAGAAACAAGCGCTACAACCATACTGCCTCAGCAGTCCCTACGCCCAAAGCAACATACTGTGCCTCCGACGAGCTACGTGCTATGTAGCCCTGCTTCGCGCTTCTCCAAGACAAAGCGGTACAACCGAGCAGAAACACGTAGCCAGTACGACTGCGCCTATCAGGGCTCCAAGCCCAGTCACGGTCAGTGTAGCCGTCAAGGACCACCGAACACTGCCGACGAAAGCAGAGTCCAAGGTACGGTGTGGAGACCACGTACATACCACTCGCACAGCCGCTTGAAGGGCTCTCGCACGTGGAGCATGCGAGAACTGAGCGAGGAGGTTGACGGTAAACGCGATGTCAGGACGCGTGGTGGTGGCTAGGTACATCAGAGATCCGATGAGATGGAGGCACAAGGTCACGTCCACTGTCTCCCCCAGCTATGTAGGATCATCCACCTTCAGGGCATCCTACCCATTGGGTGTAAGAGGTGTGGAAGCGGATGGCATTGCACCAAGAAGATCGCTGAAGCGCTCCCCCACGACTCGTACGTATCGGGCCTGATGTAGCAACAGTGTCCGATGTCTGCGATCTCGCATGATCTCCATACCAAGAAACACCGATGCATGACCGAGGTCCTTTATGATATAGGCAGTCTCCAGGACAGCCTTGGCCTCCTTCACGACCTCCAGGGACGGAGACGCGATCAGAAGGTCATCGACATAGACCAGGATGGCGGTGAACCGCTCGGGTGTCGGTAGGATGAAGAGCGAGGGGTCTTCCTTGCTCTGTACGTATCATGCGCGAGTCAAGGTGCCAGTGATCACCCGGTTCCAACACCGTGGAGACTGCTTGAGGCCGTACAAGGACTTGCGCAAGCGCCAGACCTTGTCACTGTCCTCAAAGCCTGGTGGCTGAGCCACGTAGATCTCCTCATCTAGAGAGCCATGGAGGAACGCGTTGTTCATATCCATCTAGTGTACTTCCGAGTCATGCTGAGCCACTACACCGAACAAAGCTCGAGCTGAGGTCATGCGGCCAACAAGGGCAAAGGTGTCAGTGTAATCAACTCCCTCAATCTGAGAGTACCCCTTGACGACCAAGCGGGCCTTGTAGCGTTTGAGTGAGCCATCCGGCTTCACCTTCTTGCGAAAGACCCACTTGACCTGAATCGCCTTCCTCCCAGGGGGAAGGTCGACCAGCTCGTAGACTCTGTGCTCTCGGATAGCACAAAGCTCATCCTCGCAAGCACCTCGCCAGGCATCAACATCCTACAATGAGAAAGCCTCCCTCAATGTGCCCGGGTCAGGCGCCATAGAGGGGGAACTCTGCGTGGCAAGTGCTCACGCCTCAGTGTCAGGCCTGACGGCCACGAGATCAGCTGCTGCATCACAGGCGATATGGAACTCGCGAGAGAGCAGGTCGTGCCCTATGGGGCACGCTAGGTGTACCTCTAAAAGCTCAGTGCGGACACACAGGCCTAAGGCCTTTGTGCCTGGATCACCGCTCGCGATGCTGCAAGAGGAAAGCCTGGGTCCGGGACCCGACACTCGCTGAGCTCCGGAATCCAGTGGCCGAAAGCGGCCACCGGGCTCACGGGAGTAACCGGAGGTCGAGGGGTGCACCTCAGGCTCAGGAACAGGCACGACCAGAGGGACAAGTACGACCACAGCTGGTGAGGGCTGAGACGAGGCAGCCGGAGATGCCGTGCGAGGAGATGCGTGTGTGGGGGTTACAAAGCTGGGTGTGACAGCAGGCAAGGCTGGTCCGGACACTGAGACAGGAGTGTCAGCCGACGTAGGGACAAGAGTGGGCTGGACTGGGTCAGACGCCGGAACAGGGGTGCCAGTAGACACAGGTGATGGTGCAAGAGGAGGCGTGAGAGCAGCGGTACCTGCGGGGTGTGAAATAGGCTGAACAGGCGGGATCTCTGGACCGATGGCAATGATAGCCGTATCATCAAGTGCTGGAGACCAAAAGGGGACTCGAGCGGACACATCAGCCTGACGAGGAATGGTCGCTGGCGGAGAAGTCTCCCCCATCCGCCGAAGACCCTCACAGGAAGGGACATGAGCGGGAGAGAGGGTTCTGATCGAAGTCAGATCACAGTATGTGAGTGACTAAAAAAAACAGCGCGTCACTGGACTCAATGACACGACGGTGAGTGGGGTCCCAAAAGCGCCAGGCCTTCGACTACGGGGAGATGCCAATGAAGGCACACAAGCGACCCGAAGGGGAGACCTTGGACCCCTGCTGATCATTGGTGTACCACACGCAGGCCAGGGAACCCAAGATGCGAGCAAGATGAAGATCAGCACGGTGGCCAAACCAGAACTCGTACGGTGTAGCATGATCCGGAAGCGGACCATGTGGGAGGCGGTTCCAGACCCACGTCATGTAGGCGAAGCCCTCGAAGGCGAAGGACTTTGGGAGACCGTACTCAGACCGCATGGCGCGAACCGCATCCTCCATGGTGCAGTTCCAGCGCTCAGGTACACCGTTCTGCTGTGGGGTAGCAGGAGCGGAGATCTGGTGAAAAATGCCGTGCTCAGCAAAGAAGGAGTCCATCTCACCGAGGAACTCGCCGCCGCAATCCGAGCAAAAAGTATGTAGCGTGTGGTGACACTGATGCTCAGCCATCACGAGCCAGAGCCGAACCGCAAGGGCGGCATCGCTCTTCTAACACAGACTGTAGATCCGCCGCATCCGGGTGAAGTCATCAGTCACCGTCAGAACATACCGGCCTCTCTCGGACAAGGACTCGACCGGGAGAGGACCGAGCACGTCCGAGTGGACCAACTCGAGAGGCCTCAGTGCTCGAGAACGCGAATCAGGGTAAGTGCACCGGAGCATCTTCCCCTGAGCACAAAAAAGACAGTCGGTCTTGGGTGGCTTCTCAAAAGAAGCCACGTCAAGACCGAGAGCAGGCTGTGTCTGAATGAGCTTCGACATACTGTCGGAGCCAACGTGACACAGACGACGATGAAGCAACCGCTGGTGTTCCAAGGATAGAACACCAGTGACAAAAACACGACTAGAGGAGGAGGGAGAGCAAGGGGAGGAGGGCCGAGCAATGCGATACAAATCATCTATAACTGAAGCACGCAGGACAATGGTACGGGTGTCAAGAGCAGTCACAGTCGCTCAATCAGCGGTATGCTCAATGGAGAGACCCATCAGAGTGCAGGCACGCAAAGACAGCAGACTGAGCTCAAGATTAGGCACAAACAGTACGTCAGAGAGATACAAGGCACCAGACGGACCATCAAAGCATACAACCCCAACTCCGTGGACCGGTAAGGACTGACCAGAACCTGTACAAACAGAACGGACAGTCGTGACAGGACCAAGTACCACAAAGTCACTATGACGACACGTCATGTCATGGGTGGCACCGGAATCGATGATCCAAGTGTCACCAGAGTCACGACTGGTGGACGTCACTGTACAACGAGCAATGGAACACTCGGCATTAGAGGGACGCTGAGCCGTCAGTGGGAAGGAACGACGTACATCACGAAGGTGAGACTCATGAATCCAGTCAGTGCAGTCAGGCCCATCATCATCAGATGCCGACTGTGCTCCCCCACACGTGTCATCACGAGTCACGAGGACAGACGAACAAGCAGTCTGTGACCCACTCGACGATGAAAACACACTCGCACCTCCCTGAAAGCGAAGCGCTGGAAGATGACAAAGCTCGGCGATGGTGCGGTCGCGTTGGTCTGGATCACTGTTGCTCACTGGTGAGGACGCAGGAACTGCTGCAGTCGTGGTCGCCGTGCGTCCAGAGGAGTGTGCAGGCGACGTGCCGGACGCAATGCGATAAGCATGGGCAGCCTGAAGTCCACGAGTGATCTGCACCCAGTCAAGCGGCTGCTGGCACTCGGTGTAGCAATGGGTGCCCCCACAATTATAGTAGTGCACGGAACGGCCACCGCTACCACTGGATGATGGTTGCTGCTGACCCGATCCGCACCTCATATTCTTCTTCTTCCCCTGAGCAGCTGCTGCAACGCCCTGCGTCTGCGTGGGTGTAGACGGGGTCGAAGAGGAGGAGGAAGATGAGGTAGTGATGGAGGTGGATGTAGGTGACTGCAGGAGGGAAGATGGTGGTGATGCGATGACTGCTACAGCGAGGGGAGTCTCTTGATGCGCTACTGCTGCCTCGCGGGCCGATGTCACCTGGAGGAAAAGCTGATGCGCCCAAGGGAGCAGCTGCAGAGTGGCTGAGAAAGGCTTAAGGGCAGCGTCGCTGTACCGTGTGAAGATGTCGGTGTACTCCAGGCGAACTCCGAGCATGATCGTCCGAAGCGCCCACAGTTGTGTGCTCCCTGAGGTCCCCAGACGCGTGTAGATACACATGGCGCATCGCCAGTAATCCGTCGCAGGCTTCGCTGGCCCCTGACGGAGCGAGTGGAAAGCACGAATGTGTGATGCACGCGTGGCATGCGTCTCTGTGGCTAGTAGGGACAACGCCAGATCCCAGCCTCCAAGAGGATCGGCTCCGGTGCCTGTGCCAGCCTCGCCAAGGAAGGGGCAGAAGTCGACGACAGTCTCGCGTGGCATGGCATAGAGAAGTCCGCGCATGGCCCGGGCTGCTGTCAGCGCCTGTGCTGAGACTGGTATGGGCTGTGGTAGTAAGGCCACACTCCCTCGGAAGTGGCCCACACCTGAAACAGGATCTCCCAACACTCGAAGTCATCCTCGCTGATGTACCGTGGAGGTGGTGCCTCAAAGTCCTTTGGCTGCCGCTTCGTGGGGAGAGCAATCGGAGGCTGAGGAGGGCGAGAGACGGGAAAAAATCCTAGGAGAGGGTGATCACCGGGGAAGTCAGGTGACGGTCGTATCGGGGACACGGGTGGAGGTCGGGTACCCGTCTGCAGCTGACAGAGGCGCTCCTGTAAAAGACGAATCTCCTGCTCCTGGGAGTGATCCTCGAAGCCTGGCATGAATGGCTCGTCATCAAGGAGGTCTACATGTGGTGGAGAAACTACAGCAAGAGGTGAAGCAGGCGGAGCACCTGTCACGGGCACCTGGGCCGAGTGCTGGGTAGAGGCCGCAACGTTGGCAGCTCCCTCAGAAATCCGCGAAGGAGCCGTGGACTGAGCACGCAAAAGCTCAGTCTACGTGTGGATCGCGTCAGTCTGCTCTCGCTGCAGACGACGCAGCTCATCCTGCTGGCTGCGCAGGTCCGCAATGGCCTGCGAGCGAGGGCTCAATACCCCTGAAGAAGAGGGGGAGGGATCACCTGGCCCCTTGTCCTTGTCGTCGGGCGAACTCATGTCGCCGCTCACTATGGGACGACAGGTCAAGTTTGTCAGATTTCTAAACCGTCTGCGTTTCTCGAGGAGTTGAAATGCTGGCAAATTTTGACTTTCTGGNCTCCCTCAGAAATCCGCGAAGGAGCCGTGGACTGAGCACGCAGAAGCTCAGTCAGCGTGCGGATCGCGTCAGTCTGCTCTCGCTGCAGACGACGCAGCTCATCCTGCTGGCTGCGCAGGTCCGCAATGGCCTGCGAGCGAGGGCTCAATACCCCTGAAGAAGAGGGGGAGGGATCACCTGGCCCCTTGTCCTTGTCGTCGGGCGAACTCATGTCGCCGCTCACTATGGGACGACAGGTCAAGTTTGTCAGATTTCTAAACCGTCTGCGTTTCTCGAGGAGTTGAAATGCTGGCAAATTTTGACTTTCTGGGGGGAAAGTGTAATGTTGACGTCAGCAAGTGGTTGCTGACGTCAGCACGACCTGATGACGTCAGCAATCAACAATGCTGACGTCAGCTCGTCCCCTCCTTTTTTTTGTGTCACGGTTCTGCGCGAGTGTGGAGCCGCTTCGCGATGGCACGCAACAGCTCCGCGGAAGCTGCACAGCAACTTCCGCCCAGCTGCTACTGCAGTTGTGCTATCCTTTTGCAGCAGCAACTGTGTAGTTGCGTGTGCAGCGGTGGCAGAAGCGACTGTGCTGCTGCTCCTGCTGCTACGTGCTACAGCTGCTGCTGCGCGCTGTAGCTGCTGCTGGCCGCCGCCGCCGCGCGCTGCTACTGTTGCCACTACTGCGCTGCTGCTGCTGCTATTGCCGTTGCTGCTCTGCTTTGGCCGCCGCGACTGCCGCTACTGCTGCTGTGCTGCTGCCGCCACTGCCGCTGCTGTGCTGGTGCTGCCAACGCTGCTGCTGCGCTGCTGCTGCTGCCGTTGCTGCCACGCTGCTGCTGCGGCCGCTGCTGCCGCCGTCGCCTGTGCTGCTGCTGCTCTGCTGCTGCGGCTGTGGGAGGGCGGCTGCACGTACTACAGCTGCCACGCACCTCTGCGTGGCGGTACACGCACCTGCTGCTGCCTCTGCAGCTGCGATCTCACGTGGTGGGTGGAGTGCGTTGACGGTGACCGGCCGTCTCCAACAGACCCCAGGAACTCTGCTGCAGCGGTGACTCTCACTACTGCTGCTCTGTTGCGTCTCTGCTGCACAGCTCAGTGAGAACTGTCTCACTGCTCTGATACCATGAGAAAGTGCGTAGAAGCTTCCTAGCAACACAGCCGCTGACCGGGCGTCAGTGCCTGATCAGACGGTGACGACAGTCATAGGTCGTACACACAACGGCAAGGGTTTGGCTAGGAGACACAAGACACAGTGTCAGAATGCTTCAGTATAGCATATGCAGAGAGAGATGACAAATGACAGGTCCAAGGCATAAATACCTGCCGTGGCGCACGGCGGGTGTCGCACGCGGTAGTCCAAGAGCTGTCCTAAAACCGGCCCAAAACCGCTGTTTTGGCCGTAACTCTGCGCACACATGTCAAAATGCTACGCCGTCTGAACCTAGACGTGCAGAATCAAAAGATGGAAGCTACGACTGGTCACATGCATGCATCCATTGACAGACAGTGAGCATACAATGCAAAAACATGCAAATAGGCCTCATGGCCAGTCTGCCGAAAGACGCCTGCAAGATGTAAGAGACACAACAGAGAGTCCTGGTGGCATCTGGGGCTCTGGTGCAGTGGTCGGCCAGCTCCAAGCTGGTACTCCGCTGCCTGTCATCACGCCGGTGTCACCAGGGCCGCCCGCCTCAGGGACCTGCACGAGTATGGATGCGGCCGAGTGGTCACAGTAAACTATACAGGAACGGCACAAAGCACAACACGTTTTGCCTCCAAACTAGACCATACCATAATACCGACGCTACGAACGCAGTCTTGCGGTCAAAATCAGTTAGAAAAATAGTAGCGAAGAGTTATGGCTGCCCGAACCCGGGCAGTGCCTACGACACTCACTGACGTCAAGCACGGCCACAGAGCAGGAGACATGGACCCTAAGCATAGCATGAGGACGTAGACGCAATGCCACAACCATAATCAATGCTGAGTGCATGGAAACAGCATCTGCAGTGGCAGTGACCGCCGTCGGCCCGACCGCCGCGAAGGCCCGCGGATGGTGCTGAGCGCATCGCCGTAGGGAGGGGGCTTCAGCGAACGATGTGTGGGCCTCAGCGCGCATCGGCTCCACCGAGGGACACTCCAGCGACGTCGAGTCTTGCCGTCAGTCATCTGCATGCCAATGTACACAAGCCGGGAGGACACAACAGAGTACAATGAGAGATGCACGAAAAACAACACTCCCCCATGACTCACAGGCGTAGTGCACATGTGCGGGCAGGGACATAGACAGCGACCAGACTCCCGCAGACCACGCAGAGATGCAAGCAGGGACAAAGAGAGCAACTCACGGATGCACGCCGACCGAACTCACAGCCTTCTTAAACGAGTCACGCTTCAGTGCCTTGGTCAAGAAGTCAGCCAACTGTCGTGCTGTCTCAACCCACACGATGCTGATGCTCCCGTCATGCAACAATGAATACATATACTGATACTCAACGTTGATGTGCTTTGTGCGTGTGTGATGCATGCCGTCATTATCGGCGATGGCCATGACACTCTCATTGTCACAATGCAACGTCATGGATGTGACAGGCTGACGCAACTCAAAAAACAAACGACGCAGCCACATGCTCTCACATGCGCCTGAGCCAAGAGCCACGTACTCAGCCTCAGCAATGCTACGTGCAATGCACCCCTGCTTGCCACTGCGTTAGGACTCAGTTGTGCCGCCAATCAGAAAGATCCAGCCTGTGCGACTCTTACCGTCCGGACTGCCGGCCCAATCACAGTCGGTGTATCTCACCGCGACCACAGACGACTGACGGCGGAACATGAGACCTCGCCAAGGAGTCGAAACAACATAGCGCAATACTCGGATCGCGACCTCGTAGTGGAGGTGACGTGGCTCTTGAGAGAAGTGGGCCAGGAGGTTGACGGCAAACGCGATGTCTAGGCGCGTCGTCGTCGCCAAGAACATCAGTGACCCGATGACTCGTCAACTGGCTCCCCCACAACAGCTGGGTCAGGACTCTTCAGCTTCAACTGGCCATCGGGTGACATGGGTGAGGATGCGCTCGTCACGAGTGGCAGGTTCTCCGGAAAGTGGGTGGATTGAGTCTGCACATAGGTGGCATGGTGGATGTGCAGGACGCCCTGGGAGCGATCATGCTCGAGGTCCATGCCCAGGAAGACTCTGGCAGATCCGAGATCCTTCATCTGGTAGGCGGAGTGCAGCAAGTCCTTGACACACTGGATGGCAGCCGTGTCTGGCGACGCAATGAGGAGATCGTCGACGTAAGCCAGAACAGTGGCGAAAGTCTGGCCTCGCGGACAAACAAACAGTGCGGGGTCAGCGGTGCTGCAATGGAGTCCGCCCTGAAGGAGTGTGCTGCTGATTTCTTGGTTCCAGCACCGAGGCAACTGCTTCAAGCCATAGTGGGCCTTCCGCAATCGCCAGACTCTCCCAGTGCCGTCGTTAAAGCCTGGGGGCTGCACCATGTAGAGCTCCTGACCCTCCGGTGAGCCATGGAGAAACGCGTTCCTCACATCCATCTGATGCAGCTCTCACCCATGCTGAGTGACCAGGCTGAAGAGCGCCCGGCTAGTGGAGAACCGGCCAACTGGGGCAAAGATCTGGTTGTAGTCGTCCCCAAGAATCTGGGCAAACCCCTTGGCTGTAAGGCGGGCCTTGTATTTGTCCAAGGACCCGTCAGGCTTCCACTTGCGTTGAAAAACCCACTTGGCGCTGATGGCCTTCCGACCTGGAGGAAGGTCGACGAGGTCGTACACATGGTGCTATCGGATAGCAGCGAGCTCATCGGCGCAGGCAGCGTCCCAGTGTGCAGCCTCAGGAGAGGCTCGTGACTCGCGCACGGTGGCTGGGTCCTCTGGACGTGCTGTGGAATGAACTGAGAGAGCGTTTTCATCTCGAGCCCTTGGTGGGATGCATATGAGTGCAGCCACGGCAGCGTGCCGATGCTTGTGATGGAGCATGACGTAGCACAGTGCGGAGCCGGGGTGAAGGTCGCAATGATGGCCGAGGTGGTCAAGCCGAGGGCTTTGGTGCCAGGGTTCCCACTCACAATTGTGGGAGTGGAGGAGACACGTGGAGCCACAGGGGGATCGAGGCGCCACGGAGCGTGGTGCGACAGTCCACACGCTCATCGACGATCTGGGTCATAGGCTGCCGCCTGGGCCACGTGTGTAGCATGGCAGGGCCGGAGATGGCACTGAGTCCGACGGGCCAATGGAGGCAGACGGGATTGCTGGTGCGGAGGGGCCAGTGGATGCAACCGGGGCAGCTGGCCCAAAGGGGCCGGCGGATGCAACCGGGGCGGCTGGCCCGGATGGGCCAGCGCATGCGACTGGAGCTGCTGGTCCGGAGGGACCAGCGGACGCGACTGGGGCTGCTGGCCCGGAGGGACTAGCGGGCGCGTCTGGGATTGCCGGACTGGAGGGGCCGGCGGACACGACTGGGGCTACCGGTCCGGAGGGACCAGCGGACGCGACTGGGGCTGCTGGCCCGGAGGGACTGGCGGGCGCGTTTGGGACTACCAGACCGAAGGGGCAAGCGGACACAACTCGAGCTGCCGGTCCGGAGGAACCAGCGGACGCGACTGGGGCTGTTGGCTCGGAGGGACCAACGGACGCGACTGGGGCTGTCGGCTCACAGGGACTGGGGGATGTGTCACCCGGAAGCAACAGGACGGAGGACAGACTCACTCCCCCACGCGACGTGATAGAGACAGACGAGCCGGAGCGAATGAGGTCCCGAGGAAAGAGGTCCTCGAAGAAGAGTGCATCCCGTAACTCAATGATGCAGTGCCGGGAGAGATCCCAGAACGCCAAGCCTTGGACTGACGAGAGACACCAAGGAAGGTGCAGGGATGTCCGCGGGGGGTGAGCTTGCCGCCCTGCTGCTGGGCGGGCAGCCACACCACGGCCACGCAGTCCCATATGCAAGCCAGGCCGAGATCAGCGCGCTGACCGCACCAATGCTGGTACGGCGTGGACTGGCGAGGAAGGGGACTGTGGGGAATCCGGTTCCACACCCAGGTCATGTAGGCCATGGCTTCAAAGTAGAAGCCATCAGAGAGATCGGACCCGA
The DNA here is from genome assembly GCA_023375785.1 of Penium margaritaceum. Lineage (NCBI taxonomy): Eukaryota > Viridiplantae > Streptophyta > Zygnematophyceae > Desmidiales > Peniaceae > Penium > Penium margaritaceum. The sequence goes on from SZWC01009104.1 coordinate 95,477, forward strand.
CCTGCATGGTGCGGACGACGTCGGCCATGGTACGGTTCCATCGTTTGGAGACACCGTTCTGGGCGGGCATGTAGGGCGCTGGTGTCTCATGGTGGATGCCGCGTGGGGCGAGAAAGGTCGTGGCCTCGCCCATGTACTCATGACCGCGATCAAAGCGAAAGCGGCGAAGAGGGCGGCCACACTCGCGCTCCGCAAGGGCAAGCCAGTCCTGGATGGTGCGGGCGACATTGCTCTTCTGCTGAAGGCAGAAGACCCAGCGGTAGCAAGAGTAGTCGCCAGTGAGGGTGAGGACATTGCGGCCATGCTCGCTAACGGACTCAGTGGGGAGAGGGCCCATGACGTTCGAATGGACAAGGTCAAGAGGGGCGCACACACGGGAAGAAGACAACGGGTACGTGGACCGGTGCATCTTCCCCTGAGCGCAATCAATGTACTGAGTGGGACACGGGAGGGGGAAAGTCTCCGGGTCAAGGCCCTTGGCCGGCTGGGTGCAGAGCATGCTGTCTACGGTGGCAGAGTGGACGTGGCAAAGGCGGCGGTGCAAGAGGTGAGTGTGCGAAGGAGAAAGCTTGCTGGTGATAAACACATGGCCTGTGGCGGCCGACAGGGAGGAGACGGAAGGGGAGGAGGAGAGACGAGGCACATGCCATAGGTTGCCACGGGCGGTGGCGTGCAGTACTACGAGACCAGAAGGACGCAGCAACACAGTGCCAACACCACGCGAGTGCGCAACGTCCATGCTCATGCGGTCAAGTGTAGTGACGGACAAGAGGCTAAGCTCGAGACCAGGGACGAAGAGGACATCGGTTAGAAAGACATCACCGGCACGATCACAGAAACGAACAACACGAACACCACGAACAGGTAACACTTGTCCGGAGCCCGTCCGCACATCGGAGACATTGCCTACAGGACCGAGCATACTGAAGGCCTCACGAGAGGCCGTCATGTGATGCGTGGCACCAGAGTTGATGATCAAGGTGTCAGCGGGGTCCTGGACCGGGGTCGCCAAATCGCTAACGGTCACATGGCAACAAGCAAGGGACGCAGATGCGATGGAAGGAGGCGCGAGCTGAGACTGCCAATCGTCAAGCCATGCAACGTTGTCATAAGAAGGGGTATAGGAGACCACGGGAGACGATGCGACAGACGAGGAAACGAGACACTACCGTAGATCAGTCTGAGTTATGCAAGGCAAGATAGGAGAGCAGGAGGTGATGGAACTCGCACTTCCCTGGGGAGGAGGGCGCGTTAGGCCTAGCTGGAGCGCAATGAACTGCTCCAGCTGACGCTCACGAGAGGACGGCTTGGGAGTGTAGACCGAGTGCGGAGTGACGGCACCGGAGTCCGGGTAAGGGAGGGACAGAGCCGGTGACTGGAACGGAGGCGCCAATGGCTGTGGGTAGTACTGCTACCGCACGGGTGTCTGCGGGATTAAAGACACGACGCAATATGACATACACAACACAACACAATGCGATGTGACATGACATAACACACTACATCGTAGTCCACGCCTATGCTAAAGTCTACACCTATGCCTACACCTAAGCCTATGACGACACGACACGACACGACACGACACGACACAGTATGGACACAGAAAACGACACAACACAGACACCATGACTGAATAAGACAACAGACAATGCGGCATGACATGACAACATCACACTCCACCAAACAGCACGACACTTCATGTTGTCCATCGGGGAGGAAGAAGCAGCGGCACAATGCACGCAATGGGTTCTATCCCCTCCGGACTACATGGCAACAAGAACATACAACAAGACAAGACATGACATGAGACGACACGATACAACAGTCTACAAAACGATACGACACGATACTACACAACACAAGATGGTCACATGATATGGACACCACGTCACAATAAAACTAGACACAATGCGACACAACATGACATGAAAAAACACCACACACCACGCACGCACGCACACACGCACCCACGCATGTATGCACGTACGTATGCACGCAAGCACGCATGCACACACGCATGCACGCATGCATGCATGCTTACACGTATGCTTGTCCCCAGGCACGCATGCACGCATGTACGCACATACAAACGCACGCACGCACGCATCCACGCATGCACGCACGTCACCACATAAGCATGCACACACGGAAGTCCTCACGCACGCACGCACGCACGCTCGCACGCACACAATGACGCATGCACACAAGCGTGCATGCAAGTACGCACGTACGCGTGCACACACGAACGCATGCACGTATGCAAGCATGCTCGCACCCACACAGTCACGCATGCACGAAAGCATTCACGTATGCTTGCACACAAAAATTCACACACGCAGGCACGCATGCATGCATGCACGTACGCACACACGTACGTTGACACGCCTGCATGCATGCGTACATGCGCACGCATGTACGCATGCATGCAGGCGTGACGTGCGTGCAGGCGTGGCATGCGTGCAAGCGTGTAGGCTGCATGTACATGCACACACACACACACACACACACACACACACACACACACACACACGCA
>SZWC01009105.1:23564-53038 GCA_023375785.1 Penium margaritaceum
CCCCCCCCCCCCCCCCCCCCTTTCAGCCACGACGTCTCGGCACGCTAGTAAACAAAGGCCAGTGACGGCGAAAGTAGCAGTTGATCAAATCATCAACGTCATGAAGGTTGTCGTGCGACTCCCAGCTGTTGTTTGCGGCGTCCTAGCCATGCCGCTTGACGAGATACCCACTTTTTTTTCCACAAAATTGATGCCCAAGGATGTCTTCAATTACGTTCTCCGTATCCTTGTCCACTTGAATAGGAGATGAGGGTGTGACGTCTCTACCGTGGAAGCTCGTCCTTGGATTCTAGTAGTGCATGAGCTTGCTAATGTGGGAGGCAGGTTTGATCACCATGTTGTGAGGGAGCCAAAGTCCAGCAACGAATCGAGTTTGCATTTGATCGATCTCAAATGGTCCTTGAGAAAGTGCATAGAAGCTTCCTAGCAACACACCCGCTGACCAGGCGTCACTGCCTGATCAGACGGTAACGACAGTCACAGGTCGTACACACAGCGGCAAGGGTTTGGCTAGGAGACACAAGGCACAGTGTCAGAATGCTTCAATATAGCATATGCAGAGAGAAATGACAAATGACAGGTCCAAGGCATAAATACCTGCCGCGGCGCACGACGGGTGTCGCACGCGGCAGTCCAAGAGCTGTCCTAAAACCGGCCCAAAACCACTGTTTTGACCGTAACTCTGCGCACACATGTCAGAATGCTACGCCGTCTGAACCTAGACGTGCAGAATCAAAAGACGAACGCTACGGCTGGTCACATGCATGCATCCATTAAGAGACAGTGAGCATACAATGCAAAAGCATGCAAATAGGCCTCATGGCCAGTCCGCTGAAAGACGCCTGCAAGACGTAGAAGTCACAGCAAAGAGTCCCGGTGGCATCTGGGGCTCTGGAACAGTGGTCGGTCAGCTCCAAGCTGGTAGTCCGCCGCCTGTCGTTGCGCCGGTGTCACCAGGGCCGCCTGCCTCAGGGATCTGCACGAGTATGGACACGGCCGAGTGGTCATAGTAAACTGTACAGGAACGGCCCAAAGCACAACACTCCCCCATGACCCGAAGGTACGCATGTCCATACGCGTGCAGCACTGGTACAACCACATAGTAGGTGACACAGACAGATGAGACGCAGACGCACATCCCACACGCAACCACTCTCACGCACGGGGCGAAGCCCAACAGAACAAATGGCCACCAGGAACTTTCCGCGGGCAAGTGCCTTCGTCAAGAAATCAGCACGCTACAAGTCAGTGCCAACCCACATGATGGAGATCACGCGTCGCTCCACCAGATCACGAACGAAGTGATGCTCAACCACAATGTGCTTTGTGCGAGCATGAAAAACACCAGAGTTCTCCGCAATGGCAAGAGCACTCTGGTTGTCGCAATGCAGCACANGAAGCCCAACAGAACAAATGGCCACCAGGAACTTTCCGCGGGCAAGTGCCTTCGTCAAGAAATCAGCACGCTACAAGTCAGTGCCAACCCACATGATGGAGATCACGCGTCGCTCCACCAGATCACGAACGAAGTGATGCTCAACCACAATGTGCTTTGTGCGAGCATGAAAAACACCAGAGTTCTCCGCAATGGCAAGAGCACTCTGGTTGTCGCAATGCAGCACAATGGCGGGTACTCACTGCCCAAGCTCAAGAAACAAGCGCTGCAGCCAAACTGCCTCAGCAGCCCCTACGCCCAAAGCCACGTACTCTGCCTCCGACGAGCTACATGCAATGCAGCCCTGCTTCCCGCTTTGCCAAGACAAAGCGGTACCACCGAGCAGAAACACGTAGCCAGTACGTCTGCGTCCATCAGGGCTCCAAGCCCAGTCGTTGTCAGTATAGCCGTCAAGGACCACAGAACACTGCCGACGAAAACAGAGTCCAAGATACGGCTTGGAGACCACGTACCGTACCACTCGCACAGCCGCGTGAAGAGCTCTCGCACATGGAGCCTGCAACAACTCAGCGAGGAGGTTGACGGGGAACGCGATGTCAGGACGCGTGGTACTGGCCAGGTACATGAGAGATCCGATGAGACGGAGGTACAAGGTCACGTCCACTGTCTCCCCCAGCTGTGTAGGGTCATCTACCTCCAGGGCATCGTGCCCATCAGGTGTAAGGGGTGTAGAAGCGGTGGGCACTACACCAAGGAGATCGCTAAAACGCTCCCCCACGACTCGTGCGTATCGGGCCTGATGCAGCAACAGTGTCCGATGTTTGCGATCTCGCACGATCTCCATACCAACACCGATGCAGGACCGAGGTCCTTCATCCTGTAGGTAGTCAGCAGGACAGCCTTGGCCTCCTTCATGGCCTCCAGGGACGGAGTCGCAATCAGAAGGTCATCAACATAGACCACGATGGCGATGAACCGCTCAGGTGTCGGTAGGATGAAGAGCGAGGGGTCTGTCTCGCTCCGTATGTATCCTGCGCGATTCAAGGTGCCAGTGATCTCCCGGTTCTAACACCGTGGAGACTGCTTGAGGCCGTACAAGGACTTGCGCAAGCGCCAGACCTTGCCACCGTCCTCAAAGCCCGGTGGCTGAGCCACGTAGATCTCCTCATCCAGAGAGTCATGGAGGAACGCGTTGTTCATATCCATCTGGTGCAGTTCCCAGTCATGTTGAGCAACTACACCGAACAGAGCTCGAGCTGAGGTCATGCGGCGGACAGGGGGAAAGGTGTCAGTATAATCAACTCCCTCAACCTAAGAGAACCCCTTGACGACCAAGCAGGTCTTGTAGCGTTCCAATGAGCCATCCGGCTTCACTTTCTTGCGAAAGATCCACTTGACCTCAATCGCCTTCCTCCCAGGGGGAATGTCGACCAGGTTGTAGACTCTGTGCTCTCGGATAGCGCGAAGCTCATCCTCGTAAGCAGCTTGCCAGGCATCAGCATCCTGCGATGAGAAAGCCTCCCTCAATATGCCCGGGTCAGGCGCCATAGATGGGAACTCTGCGTGGCAAGTACACACGCCTGAGTGTCAGGCCTGACGGCCACGAGATCAGCTGCTGCGTCACAGGCGATGTGGAACTCGCGAGTGACCAAGTCGTGCCCTATGGAGCACGCTGGGTGTACCTCTGAAAGCTCAGTGCGGACAATCAGGCCTAAGGCCTTTGTGCTTGGGTCCAGGACCCGACGTTCGCTGAGCTCCGGAATCTAGTGGTCGAAGGTGACCACCGGGCTCACGGGAGTAACCGGAGGTCGAGGGGCGCACCTCAAGCTCAGGAACAGGTACGACCGTAGGGACAGGTAGTACCACAGCTGGTGAGGGCTGAGACGAGGCAGCCGGAGATGCCGTGCGAGGAGATGCGTGTGTGGGGGACACAGAACTGGGTGTAACAGCGGGCAAGGCTGGCCCAGACACTGAGACAGGAGTGTCAGCCGACGTAGGGGCAGGAGTGGGCTGGACTGGGTCAGACGCCGGAGCAGGGGCGCTAGTAGACACAGGTGATGGTGCAGGAGGAGGCGTGAGAGCAGCGATACCCGTGGGGTATGAAACAGGCTGAACAAGCGGGATCTCTGGACCAACGGCAATGATAGCCGGATCATCAAGTGCTGGAGACCGAGAGGGGACTCGAGCGGACACATCAGCCTGACGAGGAATGGTCGCTGGTGGAGAAGTCTCCCCCATCTGCGGAGGACCCTCACAGGAAGGGACATGAGCTGCAGAGAGGGCTGTGATCGAAGTCAGATCACGGTATGTGAGTGACTCAAAAAACAGTGCGTCACGGGACTCAATGACAAGACGGTGAGTAGGGTCCCAGAAGCGCCAGGCCTTCGACCGCGGGGAGATGCCGATGAAGGCACACAAGCGACCCCGAGGGGAGACCTTGGACCCCTGCTGGTCCTCGGTGCACCACACGGAGGCCAGGGAACCCCAGACGCGAGCGAGACAAAGATCAGCACGGTGGCCAAACTAGAGCTCGTACGGTGTAACATGATCCGGAAGCGGACCATGCGAGAGGTGGTTCCAGACCCAAGTCATGTAGGCAAGGTCTTCGAAGGCAAAGGACTCCAGGAGACCACACTCAGACCGCATGGCACGAACCGCATCCTCCATGGTGCGGTTCCAGCGCTCAGATACACCGTTCTGCGGTGTGGTAGCAAGAGCGGAGACATGGTGAAAAATGCCGTGCTCAGCAAAGAAGGAGTCCATCTCACCGAGGAACTCGCCGCCGCGATCCGAGCGAAAAGTATGTAGCGTGTGGCGAGACTGACGCTCAGCCGTCACGAGCCAGAGCTGAACCGCAAGGGTGGCGTCGCTCTTCTGACGCAGACTGTAGACCCACCGCATCCGGGTGAAGTCATCAGTCAGCGTCAGAACATACCGGCCCCTCTCGGACAGGGACTCCACCGGGAGAGGACCGAGCAGGTCAGAGTGGACCAACTCGAGAGGCCTCAGTGCTCGGGAATGCGAATCAGGGTAAGTGCACCGGTGCATCTCCCCCTAAGCGCAAAAAGGATAGTCGGTCTTGGGTGGCTTCTCGAAAGATGCCACGTCAAGACCGAGAGCAGGCTGTGTCCGAATGAGCTTCGACACAGTGTCGGAGCCCACGTGACACAGACGACGGTAAAGCAACTGCTGCTGTTTCGGGGATAGAACACCAGTGACAGAAACGCGACCAGAGGAGGAGGGAGAGCAATGGGAGGAGGGCTGAGCAATGCAATACAAATCATCTATAACAGTAGCACGCAGGACAATGCTACGGGTGTCAAGAGCACTCATAGTTGCTGAATCAGCGGTATGCTCAACGGAGAGACCCATCAGAGTGCAGGTACGCACAGACAGCAGACTGAGCTCAAGATCAGGCACAAACAGCACATCAGAGAGATACAGGCGGCCAGACGGACCATCAAAGCATACAACCCCAACACCGTGGACCGGCAAGGACTGACGAGAGCCTCTACGAACAGAACGGACACTCGTGACAGGACCAAGTACCACAAAGTCACTACGACGACACGTCATGTGATGGGTGGCACTGGAATCAATGATCCAAGTGCCACCGGAGTCACGACTAGTGGACATCCCTGTACAACGAGCAATGGAACACTCGGCATCAGAGGGACGCTGAGCCGTCAGTGGGAAGGAACGACGTACATCACGAAGGTGAGACTCATGAATCCAGTCAGTGCAGTCAGGCCCATCATCATCACATGCGGACTGTGCTCCCCCACACGTGTCATCACGAGTCACGAGAACGGACGAACAAGCAGTCTGTGACCCACTCGACGATGACAACACACTCGCACCTCCCTGAAAGCGAAGCGCCAGAAGANAGTACCACAAAGTCACTACGACGACACGTCATGTGGTGGGTGGCACCGGAATCAATGATCCAAGTGCCACCGGAGTCACGACTAGTGGACATCCCTGTACAACGAGCAATGGAACACTCGGCATCAGAGGGACGCTGAGCCGTCAGTGGGAAGGAACGACGTACATCACGAAGGTGAGACTCATGAATCCAGTCAGTGCAGTCAGGCCCATCATCATCACATGCGGACTGTGCTCCCCCACACGTGTCATCACGAGTCACGAGAACGGACGAACAAGCAGTCTGTGACCCACTCGACGATGACAACACAGACGCACCTCCCTGAAAACGAAGCGCCATAAGATGACGAAGCTCGGCGATGGTGCGGTCACGTGGGTCTGGATCACTGCTGCTCGCTGGTGAGGACGCAGGAACAGCTACAGTCGTCGTCGCCGCGCGTCCAGAGAAGTGTGCGGGCGACGTGCCGGACGTGGTGCGAGAAGCATGGGCAGCCTGAAGCCCACGAGTGATGCGCGCCTAGTCAAGCAGCTGCTGGCACTCGGTGTAGCGATGGGCGCCTCCACAGTTATAGCAGTGCACGGAACGGCCACTACTACCACTAGATGACGGCTGCTGCTGACCCGATCCGCGCTTCCTATTCTTCTTCTTCCCCTAGGCTACTGCTGCAACGCCCTATGTCTGCGTGGGTGTAGACGGGGTCAAAGAGGAGGAGGAAGATGAGGTTGTGATGGAGGTGGATGAGGGTGACTGTCGGAAGGAAGATGGTGGTGATGCAGTGACTGCTGCAGCGAGGGAAGTCTCCTGATGCGCTACTGCTGCCTCGCGGGCCGATGTCACCTGGAGGAAAAGCTGATGCGCCCAAGGGCGCAGTTGCAGAGTGGCTGAGAAAGGCTCGAGGGCAGCGTCGCTGTCTATGTGAAGATGTCAGTGTACTCCAGGCGAACTCCGAGCATGATCGTCCGAAGCGCCCACAGCTGTGTGCCCCGTGAGGTCCCTAGATGCGTGTAGATACGCATGGCGCGTCGCCAGTAATCCGCCGCAGGCTCCGCTAGCCTGTGACGGAGCGAGTGGAAAGCACGAATGTGTGACGCACGCGTGGCGTGCATCTCTGCGGCCAGTAGGGACAACGCCAGATCCCAGCCTCCACGAGGATCGGCTCCGGTGCCTATGCCAGCCTCGCCGAGGAAGGGGCGGAAGTCGACGACAGTCTCACGTGGCATGGCATAGAGAAGTCCGCGCATGGCCCGGGCTGCTGTCAACGCCTGTGCTGGATCTGTAGACTGGTATGGGCTGTGGTAGTAAGGCCACACTCCCTCGGAAGTGGCCCACACCTCAAATAGGATCTCCCAGCAGTCGAAGCCATCCTCCCTGATGTACCGTGGAGGTGGTGCCTCAAAGTCCTTTGGCTGCCGCTCCGTGGGGAGAGCAACCGCAGGCTGAGGAGGGCGAGAGACGGGAAAAACTCCTTGGAGAGGGTGATCACTGGGGAAGTCACGTGACGATTGTATCAGGGACACGGGTGGAGGTCGGGTACCCGTCTGCAGCTGACGGAGGCGCTCCTGTAAAAGACGAATCTCCTGCTCCTGGGGGTCATCCTCAAAGCCTGGCATGAATGGCTCGTCATCAAGGAGGTCAGCAGGTGGTGGAGAAACCACAGCAGGAAGTGAAGCAGGCGGAGCACCTGTCACGGGCAACTGGGCCGAGTGCTGGGTAGAGGCCGCAGCGCCGGCAGCTCCCTCAGAAATCCGCGAAGGAGCCGTAGACTGAGCACGTAGAAGCTCAGTCAACGTGCGGATCGCGTCAGTCTGCTCTCGCTGCAGACGACGCAGCTCATCCTGCTGGCCTCGCAGGTCCGCAATGGCCTACAAGCGAGGGCTCAATACCCCTGAAGAAGAGGAGGAGGGATCACCTGGCCCCTTGTCCTTGTCGTCGGGCGAACTCATATCGCCGCTCACTATGGGACGACGGGTCAACTTTGTCGGATTTCAAAACCGTCTGTGTTTCTCGAGAATTTGAAACGCTGGCAACTTTTGACTTTCCAGGTGAAAATTTGGCTAAGTGTAATGCTGATGTCAGCAAGTGGTTGCTGACATCAGCACGACCTGATGACGTCAGCAATCAAGAATGCTGATGTCAGCTCGTCCCCTCCTTCTTCTTTTTTTGTTGTTTTTATCACTGTTCTGCGCGAGTGTGAAGCCGCTTCGCGGTGGCGCGCGACATCTCCGCGGAAGCTGCGCAACAGCTTCCGCCCAGCTGCTGCTGCAGCTGTGCTCTCAGCTGCTGCTGCAGCTGTTCTGTCAGCTGCAGCAGCAGCTGCGTAGCTGCGTGTGCAGCAGTGGCAGCAGCGGCTGCGCTGCTGCTGCTGCTACTGCGCGCTGCTGCTGTTGCTCGCTGCCGCCGCCGCGCGCTGCTGTTGCTGCCACTACTGCGCTGCTGCTGCTGCTAATGCCGCTGCTGCTCTGCTGTGGCCGCCGCGACTGCCGCTGCTGCTGTTGTGCTCCTGCCGCCGCTGCCGCTGCTGCGCTGCTGCTTCTGATGCTGCTGCTGCGCTGCTGCTGCCGCCGCTGCTGCCACGCTGCTGCTGCGGCTGCTGCTGCTGCGCTGCTGCGGCCGCTGCTGCTGCACTGCTGCTGCCGCCGCCTCTACTGCTGCTGCTCTGCTGCTGCGGCTGTGGGAGGGTGGCTGCACGCACTACAGCTGCCACGCACCTCTGCGTGGCGGTACACGCCGCTGTTGCTGCCTCTGCAGCTGCAATCTCACGTGGTGGGTGGAGTGCGTTGACGGCGACCGGCCGTCTCCAACAGACCCCAGGAACTCTGCTGCAGCGGTGACTCTCACTGCTGCTGCTCTGCTGCGTCTCTGCTGCGCAGCTCAGTGAGAACTGTCTCACTGCTCTGATACCATGAGAAAGTGCGTAGAAGCTTCCTAGCAACACAGCCGCTGACCAGGCGTCAGTGCTTGATCAGACGGTGACGACAGTCACAGGTTCTACACACAGCGGCAAGGGTTTGGCTAGGAGACACAAGGCACAGTGTCAGAATGCTTCAATATAGCATATGCAGAGAGAAATGACAACTGACAGGTCCAAGGCATAAATACCTGCCGCGGCGCACGGCGGGTGTCGCACGCGGCAGTCCAAGAGCTGTCCTAAAACCGGCCCAAAACCACTGTTTTGGCCCCAACTCTGCGCACACATGTCAGAATGCTACGCCGTCTGAACCTAGATGTGCAGAATCAAGAGACGGACGCTACGACTGGTCACATGCATGCATCCATTGACAGACAGTGAGCATACAATACAAAAGCATGCAAATAGGCCTCATAGCCAGTCCGCCGAAAGACGCCTGCAAGACGTAGAAGACACAACAAAGAGTCCCGGTGGCATCTGGGGCTCTGGAACAGTGGTCGGTCAGCTCCAAGCTGGTAGTCCGCCGCCTGTCGTCGCGCCGGTGTCACCAGGGCCGCCTGCCTTAGGGATCTGCACGAGTATGGACACGACCGAGTGGTCATTGTAAACCGTACAGGAACGGCACAAAGCACAACAGTCCCAACCAACAGAGCTTGAGCTTCGCGAAAAAACTTGAACTCATAGTTTAATGTTCACAGAGCTGAGGAGAACGCGATCTCCAGCACTGAATATGACATTGCTAGGATGTAGGCCTACTGCCCGCTTCATAGTTGCTTGCGTCTTTGCGAGGGGTTTGATGTGTTTCCTCAAAATTGCTTGCAAAGTCCCAACAATAAATGTCAACCACGGCGATGTCACTATCGTTTTGCAATCCATCTATTGTGGGAGGAATTTTCCGTACGCCACCTTGAAATGTATTTCACTTGTTGCGGTGGAAGTGGTGGAGTTGTATGCGATTTCGGCGGTGGGCAGTTCAGCCACCCTATTAGTGCCGTGAGACTCCCGTAAAGTGCGGAGGAGTTGTTCGAGTATCTAATTGCTTCGCTCCGTTTGCTCCACGGTATGAGGATGGAACGCCATTGATTGTTAGATCTGATTCCAATAACGCGTCATCCGTACGCACCAAAAACAGCTAGTGAACCGGCCGTCTCTGTCGCTAATGATAGTTTGTGGCACTCCATGGAGCCGTACGATCTGATTTAGAAACATCTATTGTTCCCTCTGCGGTGACAGTAATGCTCGTGTGGCATTTTGGAAAATCTTTCCACCACGACAAGGATGGCGTCATACTCGTCCGGTGTGGCTGGCAAACCTGTCATGAAGTCCATGCTCATGTCAGCCCACGGTTCCGCGTCATAAGTTCTGGTTCGACATGGGTACGGATGTACACTTATGGGTGTCGTGTACATTCGCACAAACATGGGTGCGGATGTACACCACGATGTTGTCGAGATGTATGACAAAACATTTGTTGAGGTACAACCGAAAAGAGTTCTTCATTGTTGTCATGAATGTTGTGGGGACATTCGTGAGTCCAAACAACGTGACCTTGAACCTGAAGCACCTGTATCTGGTGCAAAACGCTCTCTTCTTGACGTCCTTATCAGATACACAGATCGGATGATAGCCACCGCGTAGGTCAGTTTTGCTAGAAATTCATGCCCAACAGAGTTGATCAAAAGTTCATCCACTTGCAAGAGGGGATTGAGGTTCTTGATGATGATGTCGTCAATGTTCCGTAGTCCACACATATCTGCATCTCTTGGATTTTCTTTCTCACGAACATTAAAGATGTTGCACAAGGTGGCATGGAGGGTCTGATAAACCCTTCACTGAGCACCTTATCCCGCAGCTTCTTGAGTTCGTTCAACTTGTGGTCGCTCACCTGATAGGTCCCTTTCACCATCGGTCTGCTACCTGGCTTCAGCTCTTTTTCAAGGTCAATGTTTCGTTGCGGTGGTAGCTCTCGGGGAGGTTTTGCAAGAGAATTTCCTTCAAACTCCTTGATGAGCTTCGCAAACTCTTCCGGTACTGCTGCAAACTTCTGAGGTGTCAAGGGCGTTGGTGTTGCTTTGACTAGCCACGATTGAACTCCGCACGTTAGATGTTTCTCGGCCACGTCAAGAGATATCGGCTGGAATTCTGTGACGATCACAACTTCATCTGCTGCTCCTACTAGTGCTGCTTCTCTTAACCGTTGTTGCGTCGTGGGTCATTTGATTATAGGCAGGTTTCAATTTTTGCCATGAATTTTGAAATAGACTGCTCCATGGCTCCAATCAACCTGCAGATTGTACTGGTATAGGAAATCTCGCCCAAGGATTACTTTGTGGTTTCTCATCACGCAAGTTCTCTGGATCGTTGCGTCGTGCATATCTCCGATTCGTAGCCGGATTGGTTTGCAAAGTTGACGGATTTGCAGTCTCATGTCAATGGTTTTTCTTTCAAACACTCCCGGTTTGGTCTACAAACCCAACTCCCTGACCACATCTTTACACACAAAACAATGAGAAGCTCCTCAATCCAATTGTGCCGGTACCGTTTTGCAACGTTAACAACCCCTCCGTTGTACTCATAGCAGTATCGCTCTTTGGTCCTCCTCGTAGCCCTCGTCAAACTTTGTGATCTCAAGAACCCTTGTCTGCAGTGATGTGAGCCACTCAGATGGGCGATCGGTTGGCTTAGATGTTTTGGACCTGACAGGAGCCTCGCTGTCTACTCCTGTCCTTTGCCGTTTCCTGACTCTTTGTTCTTCTTCTACGACTTTCTACGCCTTGCTCTTGCCGCTTTTGGTAGTTGTGTAAAATACACCTTGGCTTCCCGCAAATCCTACAGAGCAGTTGATTGTGCTGAGAAATGGTGTCAATCCCCATACGAGACAAAGTTTCCACTGACTGTGACTTCCCTCTGCCACGATAAGGATTGTTGCCTAGGGGTCGCGGGCCGTGGGATACCTCTATGAGAGCATTGTAGTCAGTGCTGTTGATGCGGTTGGCTACTACGATCATTCGTAGAAGGTTGTCTCACATACTGAAAATGGCAATCACGCGCCAAACGTCATGTTTGAATTTGTTCATGAACCAGAAACACAGCTGGTCTGGGGCGAGGTCACTGCCAGTGATGATTTTGCTGAAATGCCAAGTATACTCCGCCACGCTGGACTGCTAACGTAGCCGTTGGAGTCTATCCTGTGCGCCAGATTTCTCATACAACTTCCCAAAGAGACAGAGTGTAGCACACGCAAAGTCCCTCCATGTTTCTGTTGGCGTGAAAGAGTCTTGCCATGTCGCATTCATCTGTTCAAGAGGTAGTACTCCTATGGTTGATGATGTGAGAGCGGTCACGTGAGCCGTCAATCCAGCTATGCTGGTCTTTCGCTGCCATTGGATGGCCTTCAGATTTGACCACTAACTCAAAGTCATGCCATGCAAAAGCAAGGCCACCAGATCTATGTTCTTTTTGTCGTTGATGGACCCAACAGCTGTGAACTACACCTCAAAACTTGTCACCCACATCCTAACCGTCGGTCCCTTCCAGTTTGCGGGATCGAAGATTTGAGGAAGTGCCGATTGAATGTGGGGTTCACTCCATAGTTGCAAATTTTCTATCGATAAATTCTAATTCACGCACACAAGATACTTGAGGCTCCACCATCATCGCGTTGAGCTGTTGGAGTAGATGAGTGTTGAGGCTCTCAAGGCCAAACAGTTTGTGGTGCAGGCCTTTGTTGAGTTACGCTTTTCCATCGATGCCTCCCATCACGCCAGGTGTCGACCCAATGGGTTGCGGCAGAGGTGAAGTGTTTACCGAGCCCGAGGTGTCTGTCACCGGATTGGCCGTCGTCTCGAAGGTTGTCATTGCCGCCTTGTTGGCCTTGAGAGTGTCGCCATTCGCATGCGGCTGATCCGCCGTTGCCAGAGTACTCGCTGGTATCGGCTCTCGTTGCCGGGTGGCTCCCTCCGTTCATCACTGTCATCGTGAAGTGAGTGATGTTTTGAACGGTGGGGATACACTGAGGACTCATGCAAGGTTGTTTCTGGGTAGTTAATTCATTGTTTTTCCCTCAAGTGCCGCTGCGCTCTGATACCAAGAGTTACGCTAAGCAAAATGTAGGTGGTTCACAGACATGTGGTGTATCACAAAATACAATTCTTGTGTTTGGGATAAGTGTATGATATGCATTAAGCAGTAAGTGTACTTTGATGAAGAGTGCCGAGTGAGTCGATCACACATATACAGTGCCGAGAATAAGAATGCGGCATATCTTGGACCTTAGGTGTTTGACGTGAGCGAAGCCTGTGAGGTCGCGTTGTGAGTGGGTGATTTGAGAAGCTCCTCCAAGAATTCAGGGGCTTTGAGAACATTGAGGCACTTCTCTATTAGATTCTAGCACCTTCAAGAAGTCAAGTGATATACTTCGGGAACTGAAAACATCGATAGTGATACTTCTGTCGACTATTCTTGAAGGTGGTTGAAGTTGTCATATACTTATGGAACTGAAAACCGGAGGTCGGGGCAGCTGGCCAAAAATCCCTCGGCCGGATGGCAAAAACATCTTGAGGTGGCCGTGTCGTGGGCCATGAATGAAAGCACAGAAATGCCCACTTGCAAAGTTTAGGGACTCGTATACGTCAGGGACGTAACACCGTAGGAGGTGCCGGCCACAAATCTAAGAACCGACATGGAGTTCAAATCGGATTACTAGATTATCTGGAGAGTCAGATACGAATTCATTATGTTATGTCAGAAGTCTTTTCAGTCCAACTGTAACAAAATATGGAATCAAGGCTCCCAGGTATAGATGTGACGCATGTCTGAATTTCAATAGAGTTTACATCCCATGATCCCTTATCTTGATTATTTCTTTCCCTCTCAAATGTTTGCAAAGAAAAGGTATACAGCAGAAAAGTGTAGAATTTCTATCCAATGTTTACATGCTATGGATTTTGCAGTGTTTGAGAGGATAGGGGTTTTATTCAACGTGCTTTCCAAGTAAGGCACAAAGATATTCCGTACATGAGATTGAATGCGTTGTTGTTAAAAAGAAAACAAGTCAGACCGATCATGAAATCAATATCTGCATACAGATGTTTTGGGCAGAAGGCATGATGGAGATTGCTCAATCGAAAAAAAGATGAATGATTAACAGGTAGAAGTTTTGAATCAAAAGCCGACATGGAAACATGGGACAATTGGGTATTTTGTAGTTAGCACTAAGAGGATTTTGATGAAAAGTGATGCAACGATTGAGTGCATTGATAAAATAGCCAAAAACAAGAATGAGTCATACTTGCAGTCTTGGACATGTTGTCATGTTAGCCATCCTCGTCTGTTTTTACACCTGAATTTGACCACTTGGCCATGTCCATGCTAGTGCAACTCCCCAATGCGGATCAGCTCAGACCATAGCATCCTCCGGCTGTGGCCCATCCACCAACAACGGCTTAACAGCTACCATGGTGTCCCAAGTGCTTGCTCGGATACTCAGCATTTTATCTGTAGTCTTTAGGATTTTCTTGATGGATTGGCATTCAAGCACAGTTGCATTTTTAACATTTTAAGTCAACCGGTCCTTTCTTTGGGATGGTCGAAGAGATGGAGGTCATTTCATGACTTGAATTTTTATGTATCCGGACCACGATTGGCCCCCACAACTACATCTTGTATCAAAATCCATGTCATTCACGTTTGGGTCAGAGGTTTCGGCAACTTGCCAGAAAAATCATATCTACATCGCTGGATATGAAGAGACTCGGCAAAGCGTGTTGTACTAATGCATTATCATAAAAACCTTTGATTTTGATTTTGATGTGTTTTCCCACCGTTGAAAATTTTCAAGAATGTACTTTCTTTTAATTCAAGGTTGACATTTCATTAATGGTCGGACAGGTGAAATGCCCCCGGATTGCACCACATCTGTGAGAAGTACCATGTGTTTGTAGTTTAACTGAACCTTGCCCCAGGTTACAAAGTTTAGTGACTTCATAGGTTGATGACTTAATGTCATAACTTAAGTGAATTTTGGGAACTCGTGAGAAGTATGTTGCATATGCCACCCATTTTCACTCGTGGAAAAGCACTAATTAGAAAAGGACATAGAACGGAACCTTGTGTTTTTCCAGCCTGGACGTACAACATGTGGGAAAGATAAACAACAAGATGCTACGACTTTGTGGATTAATGACGGAATGCCATTACTTGAGTGAGTTTTGGGAAATCTTAAATCTATGTGGCATATACCCTCACTATTCACCTATGGACGAGCACTTACAAAGAAAGGACATGGAGCGGAATGTTCTTTTTTGCCAGCCTGGTCGTGTAAAACATGGTCACATCAATAATGGAGGCCATAATTTGTGAAAATACACTCACCCCTTGGACATGCTAACAAAACACATTTGAACATTATTCTAAGACACTCATGTTTGGTATTTGGAAAGACCACTGACGGCAGAATAGATGTCGATGAGCTCGAAGTTAGTAGACCATGAAATTGTCATCAAAGTCAATGCAACTATGAAGAACAATGCAGTAATGCCCCCAATATGATGTGGACGGCTACTAAACGGGGCCAGATTACACAAAAGTTTTCATGCTGGGGGCATTCTTATAACCTAAAAACTTGTGGCATCCTTTCATTAGAGTTTCAAACTGGGGACATTGCTCATTCAATCTACAAAGAAGGATGCATATAACCAATCAAACCCCTAGTTAGTTCCAGAAGTTTTTCGTCAATTGTAAAGATCCACCCGTTCTTTTTGGCTGACTCTAAAAATGGGAGATAAGACATGCCTGTCTTGTTGTACAATATCACACATGTCCTTACTTCTCCCTAAGAGATGTTCATGCTTGATGCGATGCCATTTGGTTGCTTCCAACGCAGAATGTTGTTTGCACCACGTATCTGGCATGCAATGGGTACCAAACACATGGTGCAGAACCATCTGCTACTGCATTTGATATACACCACACGCCAAATCATGCGTTTGACGTGCGGTGCGCGTCCAACACTATTGGTTAAAACATCGCCTCGGTGGTGGTTAACCCCTGCCCACATCTCACGATGGAAGTTTTTAGGGAATTGAACACCATGTACTCCATGTGATGTATGTCACATCAAGGTAGGTGCCCAAGGAACACTGTTCCTTGGGGTATGTGGGAGTCGGCCGCCGGCCTTGACTCACAAGCGTCCACCATTGAAGGTAGTTCCAACCAACGGTTGTTACCGTTGATTGAGGGGGTTCCCAGGCAGCTTGATGAGCTTGCAATGGCATTTCCCATCCTAGTGGTGTTGTACCGAAGGGGGGAATGACCAAATGACCTGGTTTGACTTTGCAATCCACCTTGCATGTAACTGGATGAATTTTCAGAGATGTAATGGATTTGTTTAGTGTTTCATGATCATGAAACATATTTTGTTTGTAAAGTTGTAGGGTATGTGAAGTGATGCAATCATCGAGGCTTAACTAGAACTAACGACATGAGGATTATAGAAGGGTTTCTTGGATTTCTTTTGGAGCTCCAGCTGATTTGGCACTTGAGGTCATGGCCTGTATGAGATTCCACCATTGGTTCTTCTTGGATGTACGGTGGAAGATGAGGGTGGTAGTTTAGGTCTCACACATCAAAGCTACAGTTTTGGCTAGTGCAATTAGTATGGATTATAGGTTAAGATAGTCTAGGAAAGCGTGTTCTATGGTTTGCATGTGGTGGTTGTAGAAGAAACACATGTTCACAAACGGTGGTTGTATAAGATTTAGTCTTTGTGATGTCTATCACTTCATAGATCAGGTCAGGATTCTGGTGTAGGGCACCAGTGTTTCTGATGGCCGATGATTGTAACCTCCCTCCTTGCTATGGCAGCTACTCACTCGGTGGGTATACATGAATTGACTTTGTTGAGGACTCTAGTATGTTGCTGGAGTATTTTACTAAGTTTTTCATCCTCTGGTTGCTATAGGAAGTGGGATGCTACTTTAGAAAAAAATTGTCTGAGTCGTATTTCATTATACAGGAGAAAGCGTTCCAATTTGGCTTGACCAAAAGGGTTGACTCCTGCTTTTGTGATAAAGCGGTTGAATGCAACATAATCCTGGAGGAGTTTTATGCCTTCAATTAGTGGAGGGTAGATGACGGGGTCAGTGGTTTGAATGATCTTGAGGATGGTGTACCAGCGTGAGTGTCCCTTTTTTTTTTTTTTTGGTTTGATTCGGAAGATGTGGGGGTGGACGAGGAAGAAATTTACCTGGTTGGGAAAACATTGGGAGTGGCACGCTACGTCTTTCTACATTTTGGCTTTGTTTTGGAGGATTTTTTATGCCCGGATGGCACTCTGTGCTTGTACTAGAGTGGGTGGCCATAGAATGCCCAATCTTCCTTCATCTATCGAGGTGATGGGGATGTTTTTGTTGGTAAACCTGAGTGTGCTTTCTTTGGAGTGGGAGGATAGGATGATTAAAAGCATGTTTGTGACTTTTACATTTAAGTTTTTAAGACGGTTTGCAAACCGTCTTAAAAACTTAAATGCATCTGTGTTCCCTTCACGTGTTATTCTGGCTTGGACTCTACCCCCAAAGTTGCGGTCTCATCTGGTTTTTTCCAGAATGAGAGGTCCTGGCTCGATCCCAGCCAGGAACAATGGAAATGTCGAAGACAATGGCGGCGCGTCGAGCAATCCGCGCGACCCTGGAGACGCCCTGAGCAATCAGCGCGCTCGCTGGCTGTCCACGGCCGCGCCACGGGACCACCCCGAAGCGCACCTTGGATTTGCCTAGCGACTCCTACCTACCTTGGTGTTTTGCATGCACTTGCCTATATGAGCCGTGACTGTTGTAGTTCTGATCATAGGCGCTGATGAAGGCCTTGCGGCCGAAATGCGTACGCCTTTTGTGAGCTCCAGTCTTTCGCAAACACCCCCCCCCCCCTTCAATCTGTCTCATATCTCTTCCAACTGCCATCACCTAACTCCTCTGCTGCACTAGAAGAATGGCTTCCAACATGTTTGTGACTTTTACATGGATGTCCTCAAGAGGTGGTTGGATTTCAAAGTGATAAAGGAAATCGGGGATGAGGTGGTATGTGTAGATGGAGACAGTTTTTGCAGCCATTGTGCTGTATGTGTTCCTCCAAATTGTTGCAGATGTCTCAATTTCAGTGACAAGGCCTTCCCACATTCACCTCAATTGAATGTTGTGGTCAAGGCTGATAGCCAAGACCATTTCTGGTTCTTCAGTGTGTTGGAAGAGGCTGTCATTCCATTTTGTTGTGCGTGGGCCTGCTAGAATAGGAGGATTTTCTCGGCGTTGGCTTTGAGGCCGGTGAGGGCGAGGCATTGAAGAGTGTGGTATCTTCTGCATACATTGCGTGGCCAGGGCACATGGAGAGGGAGGAGATCAGTCCCTCAATGTGTTTTTTTAACATTCAGTTGAGTAGCTTCATAGCCATAACAAAAGAGAAGGGGTGATCAGGCATCCTTGTCGCACAACAGAGATGGTTTGGATCTGGTCCGATTGGTCACCATTAATCAGGAGACTAGCATGGGTGTTGTGGGGCGTGGCCATTATCCAATTTGTGAAATTGGATGGAAAGCCCATGTGCTCCATTTAGCAAAAACGATGCGGACAAATGAGTGTGTTGTACACTTTTTTTAAAATCAGCAAGAAGAAAGGAGAGTCCAGTCTTGGTGTTTACGGATCAGTTTTGGAGGTCCATTATGCATGAGAGTGTATCTTTGATGTTTTTCCCATGAAAAGAATCGGTTTGCTCTTGGCTAATGATGTGTTAGAGTGTTTTTCTGAGTTTGATAGCTACTCATTTGGTGAAAACTATGTATCATACATCAAGGAGTGAGATTGGGCGATGTTATTCCATGATAGTCAGATCGCCTTTTCTTAACAACATGCAAGTCATCAAGTGCATATGTTTCTGAACCACAGGCAAGTCCCCATACAAACAGCGCATCGCATCGCGAGACTGTGATGTTCACTCCGACTGTCGAGGACAATCCAGCCAACTGCCCCCTCCCTGAGTGAATCTTCGCAAACCTTTTGACAACTTCGACCATTCTTGCAGAACTACGGGAGGTATCATGTCCTTTTGGTCGACTTCTCGACGCACCAAGACAAAAATGGATTTATGAAGATGCATCTCGCATATTCACCGTCGATTCTTGAAAGATCCCCGATTTCTTGACGGACCTTCTCAAATCCGACCACTCACGACGCGACTCGGCACGCGTCGCTCGACAATCGACCCAACAACACTGATTATGTCTCATTCGTAACTTGGCACTTGTACATATATGTTCGATCATTTCAACATGTGTCATCAAAGTACACTTACCGCTAATTATGAAATGCTCAAGTGTCCCAAATTCTAAATTGTGTTCCGCCTTGCAACTTTTGCCTATTCATGATCTACGCTCCGTTCGGCATACCACTTGGTATGAGAGCGCAATAATGCTAGAGAGGCATTCGACTACTTTACCCATCTGGAGGACTACCTCGCACAAGCCATCAGCGCATCTTGCACGTCAAGACTTTGTGACTACAACGTGAAACAAGCAAGCGCAACCGAAGACCAGTAGCGTGTCTTCGGCAACGACTTCGGCGATGGAGGAGCAATATGTGCCTATCCACGCCAACCCTGAAGCGACAACAAATGCTTGCGTGGCAGGATATGCGGCAGCTGGATTAACCCCTATGACTTCGACGACCAATCTGGTCGCGGACCCAACAACGGTAGACCAGCTATCCCTACCGACAGCCTCCATGACTACGACGGGAACGAAAGGTGGCACGGGACCACAGGCGCAAATCAATTATGAACTAGCGAACCTAGTGTCCGCGCTCGAAGGGATCAACAACAATCTACTCCAACAGCACAACATCACGATGGAGGCTCTTTGCAATGCAAGCACATAAGAGGCAGTGCTCGTTGAGAGAAATTCCCGATTCTCGAGCGAACCCAAAACTTGTCTGGCTCCACCAAAAACCATTTGATCCTGCAAAACTAAAGAGAACGACGGTTCTGATGTGGCTGAAGACTTTGGAGGTGTACTTCACCACTGCTGGGGTCAACGATGATCAAAATGAAATTGACCTCGCGGCCATGCTTTTGCGTGGCACGTTGCTAAGTTGGTGGTCTGGTCTAAAGACCATCCAACGGCAGCAAGAGACCGGCATAGCATCATCAATGGCCAACGGTGCCCGTCTCATATCACCGACCGCATGCGTTCTACCCTTGGAGCAGATCAACCCACAGTGGCAAGACGCGTTGTTGCCACCAACCGACTCCAACAAATCCTTGCACGTACTGCTCACACGAGTTGAACGGCAAAACAAAAAGTCCGACACAAGGTGCGAACTCTAACGTTTCTGTCAGCAATCCAGCATGGCCGAGCACATGCGGAGATTTTGCGAGATCATCACCGGAGCAGACATCGCCTCCGATGAACTCTGTTTTCACCACAACAACGGCCTCAAACGAGATATCCGAGGAGCCATTGCCATTTCTGGCAGCTATATCGACTTGTCACGGATGATTGCAGCAGCAGATTGGATCCACAGTGCTGACCACAATGCTCAGATCCGAGAATCCTACGAGTGGTGACCTTCCAAGCACAGTTATCATGAAAGCAAAGAAAAAACCAGTCGGCGGACTCCTTGACTCTGACGGAAGTGGACGTCGTCAGCTAGAGAGAAACACAACCCTGCTACAACTACAGAAAAGACGAGCACATCGCTCGCAACTGTCGTAGCAAGCAACAGGCCAAAAAGGGAGGGGGAGAATCGCAGAAGAATGAATCAGGAAACGGCAAAGGGCACGGGTGAAAGGCACACATCTTGTCCGTTCGCAGCAATCTGCACCAAACAATCGCCGATCTGAACGGCCTACATCATCGCCGAGGATTTCTTAGATCGCAAAGTTTGACGAGGGGTACGATGATGACCAACCGGCGATACTATTAAGAGT
The DNA here is from genome assembly GCA_023375785.1 of Penium margaritaceum. Taxonomy (NCBI): domain Eukaryota; kingdom Viridiplantae; phylum Streptophyta; class Zygnematophyceae; order Desmidiales; family Peniaceae; genus Penium; species Penium margaritaceum. The sequence continues at coordinate 43,728 of SZWC01009105.1, forward strand.
CTAGCCGTGAGGTGGAAGAGTCGTAGAACGGTACCAGCACTATTGGATGGAGGAGCTCCACACAGCTTTGTGAGCAACGACATGGTTCGCAAACTGGGTTTGCAGACCAAAGCACGGATGTTTGAAGTAGAAAACGTCGATGGGAGATTGCAAGTACAGAGACTCCGAGAACCTCTACGGATACAAGTGGGAGGTCTACGGGACGTAACAGTCTGGAGATCTTGTCCAATGAGCGATCACAAAATCATCCTTGGACGATATCTCCTGTACCAGCACAATCCGCAGGTAGACTAGAATAGCGGCGATGTCTTTGTGGAAATTCATGGAGCCAAACGAAAGCTTCTACGTATAGGGCGAACACCAACTACGGAAGCAGCAAAGGTGGAAGCAGCAGAGAAAACCGTGGCGGCCAAGAAGAAACAACCTATGCAGCCGATACCACTCAACGTGGCCAAGTACTGTATATGACGAGGAGCTTGTGCATGGCCCATACATCTCAAGCCAATGGAAGAAGTGGAAGTAGCAGTTGATGAATCATCATCCCCATCAGTCTCATCAGCCCCATCAGCCTCATCAACATCAACAAAGTTCACGATGGTACCCAAAGAGTTTCCGCGACTCATCTAGGAGTTTGCGAATGTCTTCCCGGACAAAATCCCGAGAACCCTACCTCCTCAACGAGACATTGACCATCGTATCACACTGAAACCGGGTAGTAGACCTATAGCTTGAGGGGTTTATCGAATGAGCAATCAAATTGACGAGATGCTCCATCGGGGGCTCATCTGCCCATCCACATCACCATATGCCATACCAGTAATGTTTGTACAAAAGAAGCTAGCAAAATATGGATGTGCGTGGACTACCAGGCATTGAACGACGCCACTATGAGAACCGCTACCCTCTTCCTTGTGCTGACGAGCTTTTTTACCAACTCCAAGGGGCTCAAATTTTCAGCATAATTGACTTGTGTAGCGGATATCACTAGATATGCGTGGCAGATGCGGACATCAAGAAGACGGTGTTCCAAAATCGCTAAACGAAATTCTGAGTTCATGATGATGCCGTTCTGACTAACGAATACCCTGGCAAAGTTCATTGCGGCAATCAGCAATGTCTTCTGCCCATAACTTGACGATTTTGCCGTGGTGTACCTCGACGGCATTCTGGTGTACAGCCGCACCCTGGTGGAGCACAATGGACATCTTTGAGAATTTCTCAAAGTTTTGCAAAGAGACGTTTTCTTTGAAAAACTCTCAAAGTGCAGCTTTGGCCGCCGTTCGATCGGGTTCTTCGATCACGCCATCAACGATGGACGGATCACTATGGATGAAAAAAGTGGCAACAGTCACTCATTGGCCGACTCCAACCAACGTTCAAGAGATTCAAGCATTCCTCGGCTTCTGCACTTACTACCGGTGCTTTGTACGGGTTTACGCCCGAGTGTCAGTGCCTCTTTCCAACCTCACTCCTAAAGAAAAACGAGTGGCTCTGGGGAGATAACAAAAAAGAAGCGTTCGCCGCTTTGCAAAACCCTCTGACCTTGGCACTAGCCCTACGATGAGCCGATCCAATGGTCGAATTTGTCATGGCTACAGATGCGTTAGACTCAGCCATTGGTGCAGTCCTCCTTCAAGACCACGGCAACGGCGGATAACCGGTTGCCAAAATCTCTCAAGAACTACGAGGACCGGAACTCAATTACGTTATACAAGGGAAGGAGATGCTGGCGGTTGTACATGCATTCAAGGATTGCGGTATTACATGGAGCACTCCGATGCATCGTGCGCACAGACCATAATGTGTTTAGACATTTGAAGACACTTCGTCCACGTCAAACCTTATGGATGGAGTTCCTTGAGTCTGGGTTCGACTACGATATCGAGTACCGGCCAGGAAGAATCAATGCGGCGGACGTACTCAGCCATTGACCAGATTTCATGGCTAAAGTGGCAACGCTACAGCTGCAACAAGACCCCTATCTTGAGCGGCTGTTCACACGAGGCTACGACCAGCACGGTGAATACGACAAGGCAAAATCCTGGTATGACGTACCCTATTGGTAACAGCAATTCACTCGCTAGGTGGCCGTTCCACTAAAGGACGACCTCCACCGCATGCTGCTCAAAGAACACCACCACACAGGACCAGGTTGAAAATTTGGAGAGGACAAGACGCTGAAGAATCTGGCAAAAAAGTATTGATGGGAAAAAATGCAATCCAACGAGGCCAACTTCTGCAAATCCTACGACACATGTCACCGACAAAAATCCCGTCCCACGCGGCCACCCGGACTCCTCCAGCCACTCCCCATTCCAAAACAGTGGGCGGATATCTGCATGGACTTCGTCACGGGATTAGCAGTCACACCCAATGGATATGACGCAATCCTCGTGGTCGTCCACAGGTTTTAAAAAATGTCCCACTTCATTCCAACAACGACCACCATCACTGCCGAGGGAACAGCACGGCTGTTTCTGAATAACATCTTGCGACTACACAACGTACCAAGAACCATCACAAGCGATAGAGACGGTCGATTCACCAGTCACTTTAGCGCAAACTGATGACTCGCTACTACAACAGAATTCAACTTTCGACTACGTTTCATCCTCAAACCAAAGGATAAACCGAGGGAACCAATCAGACACACAAAAAGCTTCTTTGAACACGATGTGAACCTCACGGCATGGATTGGGCACAAAAACTCCTGACTACCAAAAAAATTGACAGTTTCCACCGCATAAAATTTGGCAGTTTCCACAGCAACAGGTGAAACTCCGTTTGAATTCGTGTATGGAAAATTTCCCACCACACTAGTTTGACTACAAAGTCACAGCAATACTCCCACAGTCAACGTTTAACACGACTTCTCCACCATCTAGGAAGAAACACGACAAACTCTCACAAAGACAGATGCAACGATTAAACGAGCAGCTGACCGACATTGCAACAACGAAATTTTCGCCGCTGGCAACAAATTCCTTCTCAGCTTGGCCAACATCAAACTCTATGGAGGTGACTGTTCGAAGCTCAAACCCTGATGGTTAGGACCGTTTGAGATCAAGTGCATGCAAACCCCCGTGGTTGCATGACTCAAACTCCCTGACACTATGCAATTTCATCCAGTGTTACATGTCAACAGATTCAAGCACTACCAAGACCACGGAGAGTACTTCCCTAGCAGGGATGTCCCTCCCCCTTATCTATTTTAAGTGGACGAGGACACAGAGTACATCATCGAGGACATCCGCGGCCATCGATGACAAGGAAAAAAAACAAAACATCTTGTCAAGTGGCATGGCTATGACGTTGAGCACAACAGTTGGGAACCTTATGACAACTTTGACCACTCTCGCAAAACTGCGACAGAAGTATCATAACCTTTTGATCAAAATCTCGATGGAACAAGACAAATCTGGATTTCTAAGGATGCATCTCCGTATCCTCACTATCAATTCTCGAAGATCCCCGATTTCCCGACGAACGTTCTCGAATCCGACCACTCACTGTTGGTTGTGGCTGTCAAACACGCAAGTGACCTCTTCATTCTGTCCATTCATACACACCATTATTACAGGTGACTAAGCTGATATGAATCTCAAGATGCTCACAATGTGACTCACGCATCACTGGCGTCTCAGTCAGGTGCAAGTTTGGAATGAGCTTGTCCGTGCTCAATTCTGCCAGAGAGAGTGCTTTCAGACTTCAGCATTTGTTGATTAACTATCGCGTGGGTGAAACATGAGAGAGAATACTTGGGAGGTGCATGCTCTTGTGGTTGTTGTGGCTCCTTGTTTTAACTGCTTTGCATGCTGTGCTAGTTTTGTTGCTCATTGCACCGAATTGCTGATCCTACGGGGCCACACTCTCGGTCGGTCCGAGGTGTGAGAAACCACAATGGCTTTTGCTAACCGATTCGGTTGGACTCCGGGTGGCAGCTGAGCCCCACATCCAGCTGCTCGTGTGGGTGGCCCAGTAAACCGTGTGGTAAGAGCTCGCCAGCTCTGGTCTCTCGTGACTTGTCTCTCGCTATCATGAAGTTTTTCACCAATTTCTCACTTCTCTCATTGCCATGGATGTCGTGTGGACTTCACTTGGATGGTAGAGAGTGTGTGTCAATGTCTTGCCACTACCTACTGGTATCAGAGCAAGAGGGAAGCTGTCCCTCCCCTCAACCGATCCTAGACCTGTGGCGTGACATACAAACTTGTGCTCTGGCCGCCACGTCAAAACATGCACCCGCACCTCTCGGAAACCCCGTCGCACATCTTAAATCTCGCAGTTGCGCCACCCCTCAATCCCGCGTCTCCATGGAACTATGCCATCGCTGCCACTCTTGGCTTGGCACATTGCTCATCTGCAGCATCACAATAAATGAGCACTGTAGCATCCGACACGGCATTCCAGCCTAGTGCCTCAGCTGAAGGCCCGCAGTTCTTAGCCCCGTAGCTTCGCGTTCTCAATCTCTTTTGTCCAGCTATTTCTTTGCACTTCTGCACCACGCTGCACAACTCCAACATTCTCAAAGCAAGGCAGCCCGTCGTCACCACCAGCACCACCACCAGCATCTCGTATCGGAGTGCCGCATCCCTTCCTCACAGAAGCCTGCAGCTTGTAGTTCTTGGTAGCACTGTTCTTGGCAGCCCCGCTGTCATTGATTGCCGCAATTCTCTCCCACATCACACCACCACAAGTTCCAGCCCCGCAGTCCTTGGCTGCCCATGCTTCTCCTGCCATGTAGTTTGCAGGTCCACGGCAGCCCCGTTGCACCCCTCTGTTGCCTCTCGGTGGCAGTAGCCGCTTCTGCAGCATGAGCCGCCACCCTGGCTCCCTAACCGAATGTAGAACAAGTCCCCACCTCTCCAAGGGGCTTACGTGAACACAATCGCATCAACAAGCAAATTGCACGCCTCGAGGAAGAAGCAGACCGGGCAGGGAGGACTACAACCCGATCGAGCAGGGAGGACTATGACCCGACGAGGCGTGGTCGTGCCGCCGTTGCTGTAACAGCAAAGGGTACTATCCTGGGAAGGACTACGACCCGGCGATCAAAGATGCTCGCACTGACGCCGTGGAGTACGCATCCTACTGTCATTCTGCCTCAGACGTCTTGCCAATCGTGCAGCACGCACCAGCAATAAGACCGCCACGCAAACAACGTTGTCCTCCATGTCCTATCAGCCCTCCCACTGCCTATAGGACACGTTGGCAAAATCAACATGTTGTCCCTGGTGGGGAAGCATTGGTTGCACCAGCAGTTGCAACAGAACCAACCAAGGCAACCTCACGTGAGCCTGCATCTCCCGCTGCATCTCAGGCTGCTGTTTTGTCCTCCATACCTTTTGACATCTTCACCATTTTGGAAGCAGCTCTTTCCTCTAGTGCTACTGTTTCTTCCATATCTTCTACTTCAGCGCGTGCTGTGCGTACACCTGCTAGCACAGCTGGTTGCAGGGTAGTTGAAACATACACAGTCGCTGCCGTTGTCCAAGGCCCTCTTGCAACTGCAGAAGTTAACATAGCTACGCAGGTTGCAGTAGCAGCTGATTCTGTCGCGGCAGTAGGAGCCTCAGTTGCCACCGCTCTCTCCAGTGCTGTTGTGTCCATACAGAACTCCACTGCTCAGGTTTCCCCCTCAGCTGGACCTTTATTGCTTAGCCGTCAGATCCGCATCCTAATTACCGTTGCAGCTGCCGTCTCCACCCTCACAGTGGCCGCCCTTGCTGGATTTGCCTGCTTTGTTGTCTTTGCCTCTTCCTCTGTGGAATTCATCATAGCTTCAGCAGCAGTTGCACAGCCGCCACTATTTGGCCTACACCATTAGTTGCGTTGAGCCTTGTTGCTTGGGCACCCTTCTCTTCTCTCCCCTCTTTCTCTCCGGTGGCCGTGTGTGTGTGTGTGTGTGTGTGTGTGTGTGTGTGTGTGTGTGTGTGTGTGTGTGAACTCATTGTCTTGTAGCACTCTCCAACGGATAACCTCCCTCTCATGCTCTCCCACGCCCACTGGGACAAGGGAAACTCTGCCAGAGATTTTTTTGAGTGAGTCATATCACACTCACCATGCTAGTTGACAATGATCAGTATGCTACACTACAGGAAGAGATACAAAAAGAGTGTGCTACTCTCCAAGCAACCCTCACTACACAGTTTGCTACAGAAGAGAAGCCACACACTGAACAGGATGATGAGGAGACCTTTGCCGATCACATCATTGATCTTGTTATCAACTACTTGTAGCCTGCATTGCACTCAATTCCTGCAGCGTCCGCTGCTCCTAACATTGCTTCTGTGTTTTCTACCTCTCCCGCTTCCGCATCCAACACCACAGGCTCACTCAATTCCAACTCCCTTGCTGTCGCGACTGCGGCAGGCGCTGTCGCTATCAAAACCCTTGCACAGCCTGCACAGCATCAACCTGACTTTGACTTAGCACCACCTCACTTTACTTCTAGCTTCTCCTTCACGTCTTGGGAGGTTCCCTTCGATGCTTGGACGCAAGGTGAGCATCTTTGTGAATACTACCACTTGCCCAATGCCTCTACAAACCCCCCGTTTGTACCCACTGATGTTGAGTCTACGCGTGCTATCCATGCTCTCATTCGCGCATGATCTGATGATCTCACTTATGAGATTGGGTCCTACAATGCTGATTGTACTCGCCGCACAACTGCTGACCCTGTTGGCGCCTATGAACTCATCAAGGGTTGCAGTATTGTCATTGGGCACGCAACACAGAGTGTCCTCGAAGTACAGTTCAACACTCTCTCAATACGTGCTGACAAGACTGCGGATGCCTACTGGGCTGTTGGTCGTGTTGGATCTGTTCGATTTGTTTGCACTGGCTCCAAACAGCTCCTCCCAATTCAAGGGGTTGGAATTGTACGCTTTTTCGGCCCTGGGGGGAAGCTATTCTTGCCAGACGTCTTGTATGTTCTATCACTTAAACTGAATCTCCTTTGTGTTAGGACACTCGACAACCAGGGCATGGAATTCTCCTCCAGTCGCAACATTGCCGCTGTCTTACACCGCACATCTGGTTGCATTCTTCTACAGCGCGAACATTGTGATCGCCTTTTCCGTGTTCCCACCTTCGTGCCCGCTCCCGCCACTGCTGCCCACGTGCATGTTGCGCACTCTCTTTCCCTTGTACATGTACAGCTGCTCCACTACTGCCTCTACCACATTCATATTGCTGCCATTAACAACCTACTTTGTGTGCTTCCGGCGGATGGTCTTCATGCTGCTACACTCCCTGCCCCTTGTCATCCTGACTGCCTTGATTGTTCTCAAGGCAAAATGCACCAGTCTCCATTCTCCACTTCCGAGTCTCGCACCTCTCATCCCCTCAACCTACTGCGTGCTGATGTTATGGTGCCTCTTCCTCATGATGCTCTTGGAGGGGTTGGTCACTACGTTCTTTGTCTCATTGATCACTTCTCTTGCATGCGTTGGGTCTTTGCCCTCAAGAAAAACAGTGACGTTTTCTCTACTCTTCAGTCTTGGCTTCCCAAGGCTGAAGTTTCGTGTAGTCGTCAGCTTCGTGTCTTTCGTTGTGACCGTGGCGGTGAATTCATTGGTCCTACCTCTTGTTTCCTCTCATTTTGCAGTGTGAGCATTGAAGTTACGGCTCCCTACACACCTAAGGAAAACGGCGTGTCTGAACGCTAGAACAGGACTCTTGCTGACGCTATGCGTACCCTTCTTAATGCGTCTGACCTTCCCCCTCTGTTCTCTTTTGAAGCCATGTCCTACATGACGTAGAATCGCGTTCCCCACGGTCCCCTCCCACATCATGTCACTATATTTGAATGCTGGTTTGGCCATCGTGCAGATCTACGCCTTGCTCGTGTCTAGGGCTACATTACTACAGTCTGGCTCCCTGAGAACCTTCGTGACGGCAAACTCAATCCGCACCCTCGCTTGTTCACCTTCCTTGGGGTCTCCACCAAAGCCTGGCGCTTCTGGGACCTTGATCACACCCATGTTGTCGAGTCGTGCGATGCCCTCTTCTTTGAGGGCGTCTTTCCTCGTGACCTATCCCATGTCGCTCCACCCTCTTCCCTGTCCTCATTCTATCAGCTTGGGGGGTTGGGTCTATTCCAACTTCCGGTCTTGCTCAGGCGTCCCCACCACCCTCTGACTCGGCTCACTTCTCTGTTGACCTCTCTCCTCCTATGCTTGACATGCCATCCAGCTCTGACACGCTCCTCAGTACCCCGTTTGCATCCCCATCTGGTCCTTCCATAGCGTCCTCCCCTCCTACGTCCTCTCAGTCTTTGTATCAGCGCCTCTCAGCGCTTCGTCACAGTCTACTCATACTCTAGCATAGTCTTCCCCATACGCTGTCGTTGAGCCCCTTCCACCGCATGTCTTACAACCCACTGTGGTTGTTGGTGGAACAGTCTCCTCCCCAGTCACTGACATCCCTCCTGTCATACAAGAGCCGTTTACTCATGGAGGGAGACTCCGTGCACTCCCACATCACTCTATCACACAGTCCGTGTCAGAAACTGGGGTGCAGTTCCAACGTGGTCTGACCTGTCTTTCGTACTCACGGCTTGCTTTGTGCGGGTTCTGAGTCTAAGCGTGAGCTTTTTCGTTGCCTCATGCTATGTTTCTGGGAGTGGAAGACAGTTGTATGAAAGTCACTTTTGCAAAGGGAAAAACACAATTTTGCATTAGTTTTTTAACATGGACATGATCTAAACATTTGTAGGGCTAGTCATGAGCTCTCCAATGCACCAAACAACACGTGATTCAGATCACCGTAACATCCGCTACGTCAGCCAAAGTGCAGCACTTCACACCAACCGCTCAGTCGGCGACGCACACCACGTCGCCCGCCGAGGCGCCCTTACACATCAAGGACCAATCAAAATGCCATTCTAGAGGTGCAGATGTCCCTATGTCTAGCAGCGGTGCCCCTTGCACCTTTGAGGTCTGTTTAGATGAGTTAATCATCATGTTTGGTGATGGGGATTGATGTGGTTTGAAACCTGTTTGCGTACCTGTAATCAGATTTTTCATAGTGTCCCCGAATAACAAACTGTACTATGTTGAAATAGTATGCACCTTGTCCACTTCCTAGCTAGCTAGCTACACATACATGTTGTGCTTTGTGCAGTTCCTGTACAGTTTACTGTGACCACTCGGCCGTGTCCATACTCGTGCAGATCCCTGAGGCAGGCGGCCCTGGTGACACCGGCGTGACGACAGGCGGCGGACTACCCGTCTGGAGCTGACCAACCACTGTTCCAGAGCCCCAGATGTCACCGGGACTCCTTGCTGTGACTTCTACGTCTTGCAGGC
>SZWC01009105.1:54242-76064 GCA_023375785.1 Penium margaritaceum
AAAAAAAAAAAAAAAAAATCAGCGTCGACGCTGACGTCAGCATTTGACTTGCTGACGTCATCAGGTCGTGCTGACGTCAGCAACCACCTGCTGACGTCAGCACCATACTTAGGCAAAATTTTTGCCGGAAGGTCAAAAGTTGCCAGCATTGCAACTCCTCGAGAAACGCAGACAGCACTACAATCCGACAAACTTGACTCGTCGTCCTATACTGAGCGGCAACATGAATCCGCCCGACGACAAGGACAAGGCGCCAGCTGATCCCTCCTCCTCTTCCTCAGAGATACTCAGCCCTCGCTCACGGGCGATTGCGGACCTACGCAGCCAGCAGGAGGAGATGAGTCGTCTGCAGCGAGAGCAGACTGAGTCGATTCGCACGCTGACAGAGTTTCTGCGTGCTCAGTCCACGGCTCCTTCGCGGACTTTTGGAGGAGCTGCCGGTCTTCTGGCATCCGCATAGCACTCGACTCGGGCGGCCACGACAGGGGTTCCGCCCCCCGCACCTCCCGCACCTCCTGGCACACACTCTCCACTACCTGAGGACCTCTCTGATGACGAGTCACTCATGCCAGGTTTCGAGGATGACGCTCAGGCGCGGGAGGTCCGTCTTCTACGGGAGCGTCTTTGTCAGCTGTAGACGGGCATGCGACCTCCACCTGCGTCTCCGATGCGACCGTCATTTCCTTCCCTCGGAGATCACCCTCTTCTAGGCTTCTTCCCTGTCTCCCGGCCTCCTCAGCCTGCGGCTGCCCTTCCCACGGAGCGGCAGCCAAAGGACTTTGAGGCGCCACCCCCACGGTACATCAGCGAGGATGGCTTTGATTGCTGGGAGATCCTGTTTCAGGTGTGGGCCACCTCCGAGGGAGTCTGGCCTTACTACCACAGCCCGTACCAGACTACAGACCCAGCTCAGGTGTCGACAGCTGCCCGGGCCATGCGAGGACTTCTCTATGCCATGCCACGCGAGACTGTCGTCGACTTCCGCCCCTTTCTTGGCGAGCCAGGCACAGGCACCGGAGCTGATCCTCGTGGAGGCTGGGATCTGACGCTGTCCCTACTGGCCGCAGAGACGCACGCCACGCGTGCGTCCCACATCCGCACTTTCCATTCGCTTCGTCAGGGACCAGCGGAGCCTGCGGCGGATTACTGGCGACGCGCCATGCGTATCTACACGCGCCTGGGGACCTCAGGGGGTACACAGCTGTGGGCACTCCGGGCGATCATGCTCGGAGTTCGCCTGGAGTACACCGACATCTTCGACCGGTACAGCGACGCCGTTCTCGAGCCCTTCTCGGCCTCCATGCAGCTGCTCCCCTGGGCGCATCAGCTTTTCCTCCAGGTCACATCGACCCGCGAGGCCGCAGTGGCACATCAGGAGGCGTCTCTCGCTGCAGTAGTCGTCGCCTCACCACCATCTTCCATCCTACAGTCACCATCATCCAGCTCCACCACGACCGCATCTTCCTTCTCCTCCTCGACCCCGTCTACACCCACGCAGGGCGTCGCAGCTGCCGCTCAGGGGAAGAAGAAGAAGAAGCGCGGGTCGGGCCAGCAGCAGCCGTCATCCAGTGGTAGCAGTGGGCGTTCCGTCCACTGCTACAACTGTGGAGGTGCCCATCGCTACACCGAGTGCCAGCAGCCGCTTGACTGGACGCGCATCACCCGTGGACTTCAGGCGGCCCACGCTGCTCGTACCGCGTCCAGGACGTCGTCCGCACACTCCTCGGGACGCGCGACGACTGCGACTGCAGCTGTTCCCGACTCCTCGCCAGCGAGCAGCAGTGATCCAGACCCCCGTGACCGCACCATCGCCGAGCTACGTCACCTTCTGGCGCTTCGCTCACAGGGAGGTGCGAGTGTGTTGTCATCGTCGAGTGGGTCACAGACTGCTTGTTCGTCCGCCTTCGTGACTCGTGATGATACGTGTGGGGGAGCACAGTCCGCATGTGATGAGGATGGGCCTGACTGCACAGACTGGATCCGTGAGGCGTACCTTCGTGATGTACGTCGTTCTGTCCCACAGACGGCTCAGCGTCCCTCTGATGCCGAGTGTTCCATTGCTCGTTGTACAGTGACGTCCATCGGTCGTGACTCCAGTGGCACTTGGATCATCGATTCCGGTGCCACTCACCACATGACGTGTCGTCGCAGTGACTTTGTGGTTCTTGGTCCCGTCACGACTGTTCGTTCTGTTCGTACAGGCTCTGGTCAGTCCTTACCAGTCCACGGTGTTGGGGTTGTGTGCTTCGATGGTCCGTCTGGCCCCTTGTATCTCTCTGACGTGCTATTTGTACCTGATCTTGAGCTCAGCCTGCTGTCTGTACGTGCCTGCACTCTGATGGGTCTCTCTGTTGAGCACACTGCTGATTCGACGACTGTGACTGCTTCTGACACCCGTAGCATTGTCCTGCGCGCTTCAGTTGTTGATGACCTGTACCGCATTGCTCGGCCGTCTACCCCTTCCTTCCCTACGTCCTCTGGTCGCGTTTTTGTCACTGGTGTTCTCTCCCCAGACCACCAGAGATTGCTGCACCGCCGTCTGTGTCACGTGGGCTCCGATACTGTGTCGAAGCTCATCCGGACACAGCCCGCTCTTGGTCTTGATGTGGCTTCTTTCGAGAAGCCACCCAAGACCGACTGTCTTTTTTGCGCCCAGGGTAAGATGCACAGATGCACTTACCCTGATTCGCGCTCACGAGCACTGCGGCCCCTCGAGCTGGTCCACTCGGACCTGCTTGGTCCTCTCCCGGTCGAGTTCGTGTCCGAGAGGGGCCGATACGTCCTGACGCTGACTGATGACTTCACCCGGATGCGGTGGGTCTACAGTCTACGTCAGAAGAGCGACGCCGCCCTTGCGGTTCGGCTCTGGCTCGTCATGGCTGAGCGTCAGTCTCGCCATACGCTACACACCTTCCGATCTGATCGCGGTGGCGAGTTCCTTGGCGAGATGGACGCCTACTTTGCTGAGCACGGCATTTTTCACCAGGTCTCTGCTCCTGCCACCCCACAGCAGAACGGTGTCTCTGAGCGCTGGAACCGCACCATGGAGGATGCGGTCCGCGCCATGCGGTCTGAGTGCGGTCTCCCGGAGTCCTTCGCCTTCGAGGGGTTCTCCTACATGACCTGGGTCTGGAACCGCCTCCCGCATGGTCCGCTTCCGGACCATATCACACCGTATGAGCTCTGGTTTGGCCACCGTGCTGATCTTCGCCTCGCTCGCGTCTGGGGTTCCCTGGCCTCCGTGTGGTACACCGAGGACCAGCAAGGGTCCAAGGGCTCCCCTCGGGGTCGCCTGTGTGCCTTCATCGGCATCGCCCCGCGGTCGAAGGCCTGGCGCTTCTGGGACCCCACTCGCCGTCGTGTCATAGAGTCTCGGGACGCGCTGTTTTTTGAGTCACTCATTTACCGTGATCTGACTTCCATCACAGCCCTTTCAGCCACCCACGTCCCTTCCTGCAAGGGTTCTCGGCGGATGGGGGAGATTTCTCCGCCGTCGACTACTGGTCGCCACGCTGATGGGTCCGCTCGAGCCCCCTCTCGGTCTCCAGCACTTGACGATCCGGCTATTATTGCCGTTGGCCCAGAGATATCGCCTGTGCTGCCCACTTCACACCCTACAGACACCACGGCCCTCACGCCGCCTCCTGCGTCATCGCCTGTCCCTGCTAGCACCCCCGCTCAGGCGTCTGATTCAGTCCAGCCCACGCCTGTCCCTGCTAGCCCCCCCGCGCAGGTGTCTGCCCCAGTCCAGCACACGTCTGTCCCTGTTTTGCCTGACCCTCTTTCCGTGTCCGGGCCGGCCTTACCCGCTGGCACACCCGGCTCTGGGTCCCCCACATACACGTCTCCTCGCGCGGCATCCCCAGCTGCCTCGTCTCAGTCCACACCTGCTGCGGTTGTTCCTGACCCTGTGGACGTGCTCGTCCCTGCACCTGCTGCGCGTCCCTCGACCTCCGGTTACTCTCGTGAGCCTGGTGGTCGCCTCCGACCACTGGATTCCGGAGCTCAGCGGGTGTCGGGTCCTGGACCCAGGCGCCCCACTCGCAGCATCGCGAGCGGTGATCCAGGCACAAAGGCCCTAGGCCTGAGTGCCCGCACTGAGCTTTCAGAGGTACACCCAGCGTGCCCCATCGGGCACGATCTGGTCACTCGCGAGTTTCATATCGCCTGTGACGCAGCAGCCGACCTCATGACTGTCAGGCCTGACACTGTGGCGTCTGCACTTGCCACGCAGTATTCTCCCTCTCTGGCCCCTGATCCGGGCACATTGAGGGAGGCCCTCTCATCGCAGGATTCTGATGCCTGGCGAGCTGCTTGCGAGGATGAGCTTCGCGCTATCCGAGAGCACGGAGTCTATGAGCTGGTCGATCTTCCCCCTGGGAGGAAGGCGATTCAGGTCAAGTGGGCCTTTCGCAAGAAGGTGAAGCCTGATGGCTCACTGGAACGCTACAAGGCCCGCTTGGTCGTCAAGGGGTTCTCTCAGATTGAGGGAGTTGACTACACTGACACCTTTGCCCCTGTCGGCCGCATGACTTCAGCTCGAGCTCTGTTCGGTGTAGTGGCTCAGCATGACTGGGAACTACACCAGATGGATGTGAACAACGCGTTCCTCCATGGCTCTCTGGATGAGGAGATCTACGTGGCTCAGCCACCAGGCTTTGAGGACGGTGACAAGGTCTGGCGCTTGCGCAAGTCCTTGTACGGCCTCAAGCAGTCTCCACGGTGTTGGAACCGGGAGATCACGGGCACCTTGACTCGTGCAGGATACGTACAGAGCGAGGCTGACCCCTCGCTATTCATCCTGCCGACACCCGAGCGCCTCACCGCCATCCTGGTCTATGTCGATGACCTTCTGATTGCGTCTCCGTCCCTGGAGGCCGTGAAGGAGGCCAAGGCTGTCTTGCAGACCGCCTACAGGATGAAGGACCTCGGTCTTGCATCGGTGTTTCTCGGTATGGAGATTGTACGTGATCGCAGGCACCGGACACTGTTGCTGCATCAGGCCAGATATGCACGAGTCGTGGGGGAGCGCTTTAGCGATCTCCTTGGTGCAGTGCCCACTGCTTCCACACCCATCACACCTGATGGGCAGGATGCCCTGAAGGTGGATGACCCTACACAGTTGGGGGAGACAGTGGACGTGACCTTGTACCTCCGTCTTATCGGATCTTTGATGTACCTGGCCACGACCACGCGCCCCGATATCGCGTTCGCCGTCAACCTCCTCGCTCAGTTCTCGTAGACTCCACGTGCGAGAGCCCTTCATGCGGCTGTACGAGTGGTACGGTACGTGGTTTCCACGCCGTATCTCAGACTCTGCTTTCGTCGGCAGTGTTCGGTGGTCCTTGACGGCTACACTGACAGCGACTGGGCTTGGATCCCTGACGGGCGCAGTCGTACTGGCTACGTGTTTCTGCTCGGTGGTACCGCTTTGTCTTGGCGAAGCGGGAAGCAGGACTGCATTGCACGTAGCTCGTCGGAGGCAGAGTACGTGGCTTTGGGGGCAGGAGCTGCTGAGGCAGTTTGGCTGCAGCGCCTGTTTCTTGAGCTTGGGCAGTCAGTACCCGCCATTGTGCTGCGTTGCGACAACCAGAGTGCTCTCGCCATCGCGGAGAACTCTGGTGTTTTTCATGCTCGCACAAAGCACATTGCGGTTGAGCATCACTTCGTTCGTGATCTGGTGGAGCGACGCGTGATCTCCATCATGTGGGTTGGCACTGACTTGCAGCGGGCTGATTTCTTGACGAAGGCACTTGCACGCGGAAAGTTCCTGGTGGCCATTCGTTCTGTTGGGCTTCGCCCCGTGCGTGACAGTGGTTGAGTGTGGGATGTACGTTGCCGTCTCATCTGAGTGTGTCATTCACTATGTGGTTGTACCAGTGCTGCACGCGTATGGACATGCGTACCATCGGGTCATGGGGGAGTGTTGTGCTTTGTGCAGTTCCTGTACAGTTTACTGTGACCACTCGGCCGTGTCCATACTCGTGCAGATCCCTGAGGCAGGCGGCCCTGGTGACACCGGCGTGAGGACAGGCGGCGGACTACCCGTCTAGAGCTGACCGACCACTGTTCCAGAGCCCCAGATGTCACCGGGACTCCTTGCTGTGACTTCTACGTCTTGCAGGCGCTTTTCGGCGGACTGGGCATGAGGCCCATTTGCATGTTTTTGCATTACACACTCACTGTCAGTCGATGGATGCATGCATGTGACCAGTCGTTGCGTGCGTCTTTTGATTCTGCACGTCTAGGTTCAGACGGCGTAGGATTCTGACATGTGTGCGCAGAGTTACGGCCAAAACAGTGGTTTTGGGCCGGTTTTAGGACAGTTCTTGGACTGCCGCGTGCGACACCCGCCGTGCGCCGCGGCAGGTATTTATGCCCTGTACCTGTCAGTTGTCATTTCTCTCTGCATTTACTAAGCTATTGAAGCTTATGAGACTTTGCGCGTCTCCCTAGCCTGATCCTTGCTGTTTCCTGCACCTGCCTGCTTACTAGTGCGTTAGCTGACTGGACAGTGTCGCCACGTCAGCAGCAGCAAGGCTAGGAAGCTTCCTAGCAGTTTCTCAATACAGACAAGGCATGCACTGCTCTATGGAGTACTTCCCCTTGGTCTGTTCTGAGATGGACTAGGAATGCACTGCCCATAATGGGTATGTCCCTTGTGGCTCATCATAGGAACCATACCCTTTTCGCTTGGTTGAATAGGTACCGGAGTCTCAAACGAGAGGTCGTGGGTTTAAACCCCGCGATGGCCGCAATTTTCTTTGTGGCCCAAAGCGGGACAGGAAGCTTCTAGGAAGCTTACTAGAGCCTGCCTTGAGGATAACACTTGGTGGCCTTAGGACGCGCCAAGTAGGACTGTAGGTTGAGGTTGGCTCCAGTCGAGCCACTACACGCAAAAGCTTTAGCAAAGCTCTACAAGTATAAAAGCCTGTACCTTGCATGCATCCATTTACAGTTCTTGCCTTTGAGACTCCTCACAAAGTGTCCAACCAAAGGTAGACACTAAAGACCAACATGCGGACTTCGTGAGATTGCAAACCAAATGAACCGAAAGTGTGGATCCCTCGCTCGAGGGTGATATGTTATCTTGGTTGCAGTACCAAGAGCGGTTGGCGGCCTCCCATGTCAGGATCCATTTTCTAGACCGTTGCTATCCGGCACATTGACAAAGGGTTATGGGCCCACACTTCTGGTTCTAAGGCACGCTTCCAAGACCGACTAGCGTGTGGTCTTGCAAGTCGCACAGGTACAACAGGGACACGACCATCGGACGGCTCCATCTGCTCTATCGGCTCCATCGGCTTCTTCAGGTAGGGTGCGTGCACGTGGCGGACTAGGGGACGAGGAACAGCTTTGTCCATGTTGGACAAGACCCTTGAGCCCCAACGAGATTAAGCTCTACCCCTTTTTAGAAGGTGGTACGACCCCGAGTCCATTCTCTCATGACGGCACCATCTCCTTAGGCGATCATCGGCGGGAGGGGTATGCAACGGAACCAACTGAAGCTTTGATAACGGTCACAGTCAGCAGCCTCATCGGCCTCAACGACGCAGAGTAGCAATGAAGCAGAGAAGACGAGCAACCGCAGGAAATGGCGGATCCGACTCAAGCCCGCCTTGAGGCGGGTATGTCCAAATTCACGGGGGCAGGGTTTCCCTTGTGGAAATGGCAGTTTGAGACTGTCATGAATGTGCATGGCTACCTTGACATCCTAAAAGGGACCGAGACAGCACCCGCCAATGCGACGGTGACGATGTATGCGGCTGACCTTGCAGCATGGAAGATGAAGAACAACATGGCTCTCGCCATTCTTGTGACGTCCATCAACGAGACTCAACACTTCCACATCACAGGATGCACGTTGGCTGCCAAGGCCTACCCAAAGCTCTCACGCGTGTATCAATCAAACGCACTAGCAAACCGACTCTTCATCTTCCAAAGGTTGATGTCGATGAGGGTGAGTGACGGAGAATCGATACCCGCATTTTTGCAGTCTTAAGACAACGTGTTGCAGGAGGTCCAACAAATGGAATGGAATCTCAATTCCAACATGGGTGCCATGATCCTTCTGATGGCGCTATCAGAAGGGTAGGGTTCCTTGATCACCATCTTTCGCGGTTGGAAGGAGGCAGATATGACGTATGAGGCTGTCGCCAAACACGTGCGCAACGAGTCTATGCGACACAGTGGAAGTGAGGCAAACATCTCAGCCTATGCCTCTCGCTTCGGTGGACAAGGTGCAAGCTCTTGCTCCAGTCAAGGCAATAACGGAAGCGGTGGCGGTGGAGGGAAAGGCAATGGTGGTGGGAAGAGTTCCAAGAAGCCCAGCAACTGTCACAACTGTGACAAGGTTAGGAACTGGGCTAAGGACTGCCGTAGTCCCAAGAAAGAAGGTGGGAACAAAGGTGGAAAGGAGAAGAAGGAGCTCACCAACATGATGGCTAGGAGGCTGCCCATGAACAGCGCAACGGTCCTTAGGCCTGGGGCATTCGCCCTTGACTCGGGCACCAGCCACCACTCATCAAAAGAGAAGGGAGGATTTGTATCCATGGCCGAATCTGTCATGCGCATCAAGTGTGCAAACGGCGGTGTCGTCCAAGCCATGGGTGAAGGGGACAAGGTGATCACGTTCAACGTGAACGGTGCGGAGAAGGTGGTCAACCTTCAAAAGGTGGTGTACACACCCTCCTTTGCAGCCAACTTGTTGTCCGTCTCACAAATCACTGACAACAACATGACAGTGGTGTTCACCAACAAGGAAGTGGTGGCCCTAAAAAACGAGGACATCAAGATTTTATACACCAAAGACGATCTCATGCTTCAAGTTCCAAGAGACAACGGCCTCTACGTGCTTCAAACCAAAGTCACCAAGGCGTCGGATGAGGGACTCGCATGTGCCACCAAGACAGTGGCACCGGAGCCAAAGGATGCACCACCGGCGACCGTTGCGGCTGCCACATCAACAAAGGACACTGATGCTCAGCTGTGGCTCCGGCGATTTGGTCACGTGGCCAACAGCACACTGTAGAAGATGCAAGAGCAAGAGGTAGTCCGCGGAATGGAAGGGTGCACCATGAAGCATGGTGAAGGGTGTACATTGTGTGAACCATGCCTCCAAGCGAAGGCAAAAAAGAAGTCATTTGGGAGAGGAGGTCAACGAGCAGAGCATGTCTTGGAGCTGATACACAGTGACGTTTGTGGACCCTTTCGCACATCTTCAAACGGAGGAAGAAAGCACTTCCTGACCTTCATTGACGACCACAACCGCAAGTTGTGGATCTACTTCCTCAAAACAAAGGGAGAGGTCAAGGAGAAGCTCCTCGAGTTCGTCGCCATGGTGGAGCGGCAAACGTCCAAGAAAGTGAAGACCCTCCGAAGTGACAACGGGGGTAAGTACGAGGCATGCAAGCCTTGGCTAAAGCATCATGGCATCCGCCACGAGCAAACCACCCCTTACAACCCCCAAAGTAATGGCGTTGCCAAGAGGATGAACCAGACCCTACTCAGCATGGTGCGAAGCATGCTCTTCGACGCCAAGCTCCCACCTCACTTTTGGGCTGAAGCAGCAACAGCGGCTTGCTACCTCTTGAACCTCACACCAGCGACCGCCTTACAAAAGCGTGGAAAGGAGAAGGACAAACAGCTGAAGACCCCACAGGAAGCATGGTCAGGAAAGAAACCCAACGCATCTCATCTGAAGGTGTTTGGGTCAACTGCATGGGTGAAGATCCAGTCGGGAGAAGGTGGAGGCAAGCTGGACGCACGTTCCAGGAAGTGCGTCATGGTTGGGTACAACACATCACATAAAGCCTATCGGCTTTGGGACCAAGCAGCAGGCAAGCTCGTGACGAACTACGACATTGTGCTTGACAAACGTACCTTTGAAAATGGAGAGCTGCTGGACCCGAACCTTGCTCCCAAAGCGAGAGAGTGGATAGTGTTGCTTGAGTCCGGAGACCAAGCACCCAACAACTGGCTTGCTTTGCCACTAGGTGGTGGGAATGGGAAAGTAGCTGCGAAGGATGACGTAGCATCTGACATGGACACGGATACCGAGGCGTCCGGGGCTTCCGAGTCTGACTTGGAGCTTGACGACTCTTCTGACGACGACGACGACAACGACAAACCACCACTTGTGGAAGCACCAGCACCAAAGCAAGAAGCCGCACCAGCACTCTGGCGCAGTTTGCGACCAAAGAAAGCACCTTTGCGATATGAGGATGATTGGAACGGCCTTAGCTGGTCGTGCATGGCTCAAGGAGAGCCATCCACAGTGGCGGAGGCGATGAATGGCCCAGATGCGGCCAAGTGGAAGGAGGCAGTGGACAGCGAGCTCGCGTCCATTGCCGAGAATGGCACGTGGGTGCTGGTGGATAGACCCAACAAGGCCCACGTGGTGGGATCCAAGTGGGTCCTCCGAGTGAACAAGAAGCAAGACGGCAGCATCGACAAGTTCAAGGCAAGGGTAGTGGCAAATGGGTTCTCTCAATGCCCGGGCTCCGAGTACTATGAGACGTTCGCACCCATCGTGACCTTTGCTTCCATCCGCTCTCTCCTTGGCATTGCAGCCGCAAAGAACCTAGAGATACACTAGATGGACGTCAGGACAGCTTTCCTTTATGGGAAGCTTGACAAGGAAGTGCTGATGGAGGTGCCCGAAGGGGTCGAGGCTCCCAAGGGCAAGGTGTGCAAGTTGGTGAAAGCACTCTACGGGCTAAAAAAGGCCCCAAGGATGTGGTACAAAGAGATGGACGGTTTCATGACCGGCCTCTCCTTTGCGCATTGCCAGAATGACCCAAGCATGAACGTGCACGATGATATGAGAGGGCTGATGCTGGTTGCGCTATACGTGGATGATCTGATCATCTGCTTGTCTTCGATCGAGCTGCTGGATGAACTGAAGTATGACCTTAGTAAAGGTTCGAGATGAAAGACATGGGTCCTCTCGACTACTACCTAGGGATTGCCATCCACCGCAACTGAGTGGCAGGCACCATCGAACTCAACCAAACCAAATACATCAGTGAGGTTCTAAAGCGCTACCACATGGAAGACTGCAAACCTGTCAGCACCCCAATGATGGCTGATACAAAGTTGAAGGCCTCCATGTTGCCAAGAAACAAAGCAGAACAAAGGGAGATGCAAGACATCCCCCACCAGTCCGCCGTGGGTAGCATCATGTACGGCATGGTAGGGACTTATCCGGACATCTGCTATGCTGTGGGACAAGTGAGCAGATTTGTGGCCAACCCTGGGCCACAACATTGGCAGGCAGTCAAGTGCATCTTGTGCTACCTGCAAAAGACATGTCACATGGGCTTCGTCCTTGGAGGCCAAGAAGGAACGGACCCCCTTCGCCTCAAGTGCTACAACGAGGCTGACTGGGGAGGAAATCCACCTTTGGATACGTGTGCATCTTGAATGGCGCTGCCATCTCATGGGCCAGCAGGAAGCAGGATTGTGTTTCCGTGTCCACGGCTGAGGCACAGTACGTTGCTCTGTTTGAGGTGTGCAAGGAGACTCAATGGCTGCGCAGCCTGCTTGAAAAAATGACAGTGCCACAGAAGGACGCCACATCGTACACGTGGACAACATGACTGCCATCTTGATGGCTGAAGACGAGATCATCTCCCGGCGAACGAAGCACATCGAAATACGTCACCACTACTCACGTGACCTGGTCATGAAGAACGTGGTGAACTTGCAGCACTGTGGAACAAAGAGCATACTTGTTGACTACATGACCAAGCCGTTGGAGAGCGACTTGCACTATGCAGGCATTCGTGGATTTTGGCATGAGGAGTGCGGCAGAGGAAGGGTGAGCCCCAAGGCATTGATGGAGCCTAGTAAGCGACAGATGGACAGCGGTGCAAGGGAGAGATTTGTTGAAATAGTATGCACCTTGTCCACTGCCTAGCTGGCTAGCTACACATACAGACAAGGCATGCACTGCTCTATGGAGTACGTCCCTTTAGTCTGTTCTGAGATGGGCCAGGAATGCACTGCCCATAATGGGTATGTCCCCTATGGCTCATCATGGGAACCATACCTTTTTGGACTGGTTGAACAGGCACCGGAGTCTCAAACGAGAGGTCGCAGGTTCAAACCCCGCAACGGCCGCAATTTTCTTTGTGGCCCAAACCGGGACAGGAAGCTTCTAGGAAGCTTACTAGAGCCTGCCTTGAGGATGACACTTGGCCGTATAGGACGCGCCAAGTAGGACTAAAGGTTGAGGTTGGCTCCAGTGGAGCCACTACAAGTAGAAGCTTTAGCAAAGCTCTGCAAGTATGAAAGCCCGTACCTTGCATGCATCCATTTACAGTTCTTGCCTTTGAGACTCCTCACAGAGTGTCCAACCAAAGGTAGACACTAAAGACCAACATGCGGACTTTGTGAGGTTGCAAACCAAACGAACCTAAAGTGTGGATCCCTCGTTTGAGGGTGATATGTTATCTTGGTTNTGTAGGTTGAGGTTGGCTCCAGTGGAGCCACTACAAGTAGAAGCTTTAGCAAAGCTCTGCAAGTATGAAAGCCCGTACCTTGCATGCATCCATTTACAGTTCTTGCCTTTGAGACTCCTCACAGAGTGTCCAACCAAAGGTAGACACTAAAGACCAACATGCGGACTTTGTGAGGTTGCAAACCAAACGAACCTAAAGTGTGGATCCCTCGTTTGAGGGTGATATGTTATCTTGGTTGCAATAACAAGAGCGGTTGGCGGCCTCCCATGTCGGGACCCGTTTTCTAGAACGTTGCTATCTGGCGCATTGACATACTAATGAGTTTCGGACTCCGATCCAAGTTTTCGGCTAATTCCCTTGGTAATGAAAATGCACAACTTAAATCCAGCAGATCATCCACCGGACGCATCGGCAGTCCTTCCAGAGCAAAATCCCAAGATGGCATTTTGTTACTCGTTCCGACCAATCATTCACCGGCAGTTGAACCACGACGAGCTTCCAGAACCGTCGTTCACACCCCAAACTTCGAAGCCCATATCTCCCTCGTTACTGGTTCGATTCCAACGAAACAACTTCCACCAGATTCAGCAACTTGTCAGCTTTTAGGGGCAATCCTCCATTTGAGGATCCAAGCAATCCTCGAGTTGCCAAATGCAACGACGAGAAATTTCCTCTCTGGCGGCTTTTTGGCGTCTCTCGGCGCCGCACTTGGGCATGCGGAGGGGAAAATCTTCAACATTCTCCCCCTTGCACCTGCCATACCCGTTGCTCCTGCTTGCTATCTCTCATCTTCCGCTGTGCCCTCCAACGCATCATAGCTGGTCATCCCAAGCCCGGTCACGCTGAATGCGTGCCGGTCCACGGGTTGCGCTTTGGTCAAGCGATTTGCAAGCACATTGTGTGTGTTGCAGTGTTGGAGTACCACCTGCCCCTTTTAGACCATGCCCCATGCGTACTGATAACGCACGTCAATGTGCTTTGTCCTTCTGTGTTGCGTCGGGTTGTTGGTCCGCGAGATAGAGCCGGTATTGTCATCATGCACCACCGTAGGCTACTGCTACGGCGCGCCTAGCTCCCCCAGCAACCTGCCAAGCCACACCGCCTCGTTTACGGCCTCGGCCAGCGCTATGTACTCTGCTCCCACTGTGGCTGTGGCGACGCAGTCTTGGTTTATACTACACCACAAGATCGTTACACTAGCGAGGCAGAACACGTAGCCGGATGTGGAATTCTGCTTCTCCATATTGTAGTCTATGTATGTATAGCAGACCAGACGGAAAGGGTTCGCCCGCCCCTTGCCGTCAAACCTCAAGTGCGCATGCCGCATCGCCTGCATGTAGCGGAGGATGCGCTTGATCGCCTGCCAGTAAAGTGGCCCTGGATCGGCCACGTACCTGCTCACTTGGCCCATCGCATCGGCCAGGTCCGGTCGAGTCGCCAATATGGCATACATGAGGCTGCCCACCACCGATTGGTAAGCCACCCCTGCCATATCCTCCCGCTCTCCTTTTGTTTTTGGTGCCACTGCCGCACTCAGTGCACAGGTCGTGGAGACCCGGCTGCCAACTGGTTTGCAAACCTCCATGCCCTACCGCTTCAGCACCTTGGCCATGTACTTGGCCTATCCCAGCTTAAGTGTGCGCGCCCTCCGGTTCCGCGTGATGCTCACCCCGAGGTATTAGTCCAGCTCCCCCATGTCGGACATCTGGAATCAACTACTCGGCTGCTCTTTTAGCCACTGTAGGCTCGGCAGATCCGTCGAGCATAAAAACAGGTCGTCCACGTAGAGTGCAACAATCTGATGGACCTGGTTGTCACGCCGCACGTTCATGCTGTGATACGCCTCCCAACGCTTGAATCCGGGTTGTGCCATGAAGCTGTCCATTTGTTGGTACCAGCATCTGGGCGATTATTTAAGCCCATACAAGGACTTCTGCAGCTTGCACACCTTGCCCTCCGCCGCCTCTACCCTTCTGGCACTTCCATATAGATCTCTTTGTCTATGATACTGTTGAGGAAGGTCGTCTTTACGTCCAATCGGTGGAGCTCCATGTCCTTCGCGGCCGCCACCGCAAGGATCGCCCGGATTCTTGTGAACTTAGCGACAGGAGAAAACGTCTCATCATAGTGCTCGTCCTTACGCTTTGCGTATCCGTTTGCCACCCGCCGTGCCTTGCATTTTTCAACCACAGCTTCCTTTGTGAATTTGGTCTTAAAGACCCACTTTGGGCCGATGACCACGTGTTGTTTTCTGTGATAGACGCCACCTCCTATTTGATGGCTACATACCATTGATGCACTTTGAGTTGTGCAAGCACCTCTTGCATGGTACTTGGCTCCGTTGATGCAGCCAGCATGCACCGCGTCATGCCAATCCATCGACCGGTGCTTGCGTCGAAGCGCTTCCGTGCTTTTTGCTGCCTCACGCTTCGGCGCGATAGTTTTGGTGGCGCATCATTGCTTTGCTGCGATCCCTCCGACTCACAATGCTCTGGTGAATCATCGACCGGACGGCTCCCCGAGAATCTCTCTTGCTCCGGCGAAACATCGCCTGATCAACCGGCGCACCCGGTGGATTTTCCATCGACACCCGATGCACACTATGCCAGAAGTGAGCGCCTTGGCACCCTCGGTGCCTCATCCGTCGGATCCTTCTGATGCATCTCCTCATCAACTTGGTCTTCATCAGAGTCCTTTGTGTTGGCTGCCATTGATGGTGCACCTATGCGCTTTGATGCCGCATCCTCAACTTTGGCTCCTTCTCGTAGTCAAGGAGCTCGAACCACTTCCTTTATTTGGAGAGTCCACTACGCCCACGTTGTTGCTTCTGATGTAGCTCTGCTGCTCTTCAAACTCGATGTCTCGGCTGCGGATTACCTTCTCCTTGCACATTTCGTAGAGCCTATATGCCTTATGCGCGCTCTCATATCCAAGGAAGAGATACGACTTTACTTGCGGCTCCAGCTTGCTGTCGTGCCTCTGTGCAGCCTGCACCATCGCGTGAGCCTTGCACCTAAACACTCTCAGGTGTGCCACATGTGGCTTGCGCCTGCTCCAAACCTCTTGAGGCGTCTTCCAGGTACTCTTCCACTTCAACACCACTATAGGGGTGAAGTTGATGATGTAGCTCGTCGTACGCACAGCTTACGCCCTGAAGCTTCGCGGCAATTCCACATCCACCAACATGGCCCTTACCATGTCCAGCAGCTTCTAGTTTGCCCGCTCTGCCACGCCATTTGACTGAGGGGAATATGGTGTAGTTTGTTCCCATTTTGTGCCCTACTGCTTCATCTACCTGCTACAGCCCACATGCTCTCCACCGTTGTCTCTGCGTAGTGCACTGACCTTCTGGTCAGTGTGCCTCTCCACCGCGACGACGTACTCCTTCAGCCAGTCAAGGACCTCGCCTTTCTGCTTCATGAAGTACAAGTAGAGTTTTTTTCTCTAGTCATCAATGAAGGTGACGAAGCAACGCGTGCCACTCTTTGACGTCGTCTTGAATGGTCCACACACGTCCCTGTGCACGACCTCCAGTAGGTCTGAGCCACGATTCATGTTCTCGTTGAACGATTTGCGCCGCGCCTTGCCCACAATACAAGGCTCGCACTTTTTGTGCTTAACTGCATGTGTCACCTCTTCCACACCGTCGATGAAGAGGCTGCATACCAGCTCGCTCTTTACCATCTCCTTCACGATTGCGAGTGAGGAATCCCCCAGTTGTCGGTGCCAGAGCTCCAGATCAGCTCCCCGTCCTTTAGCTAGGTTGACAGTGCGTTCCTACAAGTCTACTAAGCCTATCGCCGCAAGGATCACCTTGGTCTCCACAATGATGTGGCCTCCCTTGTGCTTAGCCTCTAGCACGAGCTCGCCACCACCGTCCTTCCGTGAAACTGCCCCTGTTCTCCTGAAGAGCACCTCATACCCCTTGATAGTTAAGCGACTGACACTCAAAATGTCATCCTATCCGAGAACGTGCTGCACCTCCTTGATGACGCGCTGTACCCGCTTCCCACCAACCACCACCTCCACATACACATCTCCTTGGCCAGCCCCCGCTCAACTTTGTCATTCGCGACCACCATGGATTTGCTAGACTTGGTGTCGGTGACGAACCCCACCTGCTGGACCTGGGTATGCTCTTTCGCTCCGAAGTCAAGGAATCGCCGGTTGGCCTTCTTGAGGTAGTGGTTTTGAGTGCCATTGAGGAGCGCCTTCGTGCCTTTGGCATCCTTGCCACCGGCCTTTTCCTCCTCGGTGTACTCACGGGCTCAGTGGCCCTCCTTGCCATAGTTACGGACATCACCCTTCTTGGCACCCTTCTTTCCGCCGCCATGTCCACCACCTCCCTTGGCCCCGCTTCCACCACCATGCGTTTTGGCTACAAGGGCCGATGAGGACGACGAGGAATCCTCGCAGCTCCGTCACTGTGCCTCATTATGGATGTACTCTGCGATTGCGCCATAGGTGAGCTTGTCCTCTGCACATCCTCCAAGGACTGGGATGAGAGGGCTCAAACTGTCAAGAAAGGCCATGAGGAGGGACATCGCCTATAGTTGCATGTCAATCTTCTACCCCATGTCATTACACTATAAGGCCAGTGACTCGATCTACTGCATGGCGTTGATGACATCATCTCCCTCCTCGATTCTCACAGTCAAGAGTCACTTCATTACGAAGATTTTGCTCATCAGAGACTTGGATTGATGGATGGCGCACAGTTTTTGCCAAGTCTCAGCTGCGAGCTTGCAGGACTGGAAGTAGCCCCACTGTGACTTGGTCGTCCTCAACACCAGCAACAGGAGCGCCTCCGTGTTCTTCTTTACGAATGCATCCTTCTGCGCCTCCATCACCGTCGCTTCCTCGAGGACTTCCAACAGCCCCTTATGCGTGAGGTGCAGCTCAAAGTGCCACCTCCACAGTCCATAGCCAAGGCCACCAACATAGTTCTAGATGGGCTGCATCTCCTTCTACGCCATTCGTGCAATTTTCAACTCCGAGACCTCAGACCTTGACGACGATGTTGTCCCCGACGACGATCCCGTCCGTTGTGAAAGCCGTGAGCGATTTGTAGACCGGTCAGGGCCGTGCGCCCATAACCATTTTCAAGAAACTGGGGTGCAGTTCCAACGTAGCCCGACTGGTCTTCTGTGCTCACAGCTTGTTTTGTGCAGGTTTTGAGTGTAAGCGTGAGCTTTCTCATCGCCTCACACTATGTTTCTGGGAGTGGAAGACAGTTGTGAGACAGTCACTATTGCAAAGGGAGTAACGCAATTCTGCATTTGTTTTTTAACATGGACATGATCAAAACATTTGTAGGGCTAGTCATGTGCTCTCCAACGTACCAAACCGTGCGTGATTTAGATCACCATAGCTCCCGCTACGCCAGCCAAAGCACAGCACCCCAAACCAGCAACTTAGTCGGCGACGCGGACCACGTCGCCCGCCGAGGCACCCTCGCACATCAAGGACCCATCAAAACGCCATTCTGGAGGCGCAGATGTCCATACGTGTAGCGGCGGTGCCCCTCTTGCCTTTGGGATCTGTTTCGATGAGTTAATCATCATGTTTAGTGATGGGGATTGATGTGGTTGAAAACCTGTTCGCAGACCTGCAGTCACATGTTCTACTACTGAGTTTCGGACTCCGAGCCAGGATTTTGGCGAAGTCTCTCCGTAACAAAAACACACTACTAAAATCCGGCGAAATCATCCACCAGACGCCTTGGCATTCCTTCTGGAGCAAAATCCCTAGATGGCATTTTGTTACTCATTCCGGTCAATTATTCACCGGTAGTTGAACCGCAGCCAGCTCCCAGAGCCCCTGCACACACCCCAACTTAGGAAGCCTATATCTCCCTCCTTACTAATGTGATTCCATAGAAACAACTTCCACCTCATTCAACAACTTGTCATCTTTCAGGGGCAATCCTCCATTTTAGGATCCGGGCAATCCTTGAGTCGCCAGATTCAACGACAAGGACTTTCCTCTCTTTGGCGGCTCATCAGCGGCTCCCGGCACCGCACTTGGGCATGTAGAGGGGTAAATCTTGAACAGTCCGCTCAGCCCTCTCAGCGTCGCACCCACTCCAGTGCATTCACTAGTACAGCCGGTTCCGCTACGAGACCCACTGGAGTTGATGCACTGGGACTTGCAGTTAGTGTTGTCCACCCTAACTCAGCAGTGGACTATGCACTGGTTGCTCATGAGCTCCATAGTGCTGGTGATGCCTCAGTCGTTGGGTACGTCACTGCCTGCTTTACGGCAAGTGGGCTTCCCTCACTCCAAGCAGAGCCTACCACTCTCTGTTAGGCAAGAGAGGCAGCTGACGCTGATCTCTGGGACAAGGCCATGCAGGAAGGGCTCACAGCCTTGAACTAACACAGGGTTTTGGGTCTTGTTGATCTCCCAGCAGGTCATAAGGTTGTTTCCGCCCGTTGGGTATTTCGGCACAAGCTGAAGCCATATGGTACAATTGACAGGTACAAGGCCTGGCTCACCGCCTAGGGATTCTCCCATATTCAAGGCGTTGACTTTGATGAAACTTTTGCCCCTGTTGGTCGATACACCACAGTCCAAGCTCTCTTGAGCTTGGACGCCCAGCACAATTAGGAGTTGAAGCAAATGGACGTCAACAGTGCATTTTTGCACGAACGCCTAGACGAGGAGATCTATATGGTGTAGCCTCCAGGCATTATACCCCCCTGATCTTTGAATTCGATTTTAATCATTTTTTTCCTTAGCCAAAGTGGATACGATTTTTCGTTCAACGAATTGAAAGGAACACATAAACAATTCTCTTCAAGTTTGGTCGAATTATTGGGTTCACAAAGAAATTGTTTGGTAAAAGTTGTGTGGCCTATAAATAAATGGCCATAGGAAATAATGTCGTGTCCAGTTCACATCCGAAATTTGTTCATTGTGTGTATCTAGAATGGTGCGCCAGATCCACGCACGTGGGTCTGACGCGCGATTTTGTCCGATCGCGCCAACGTGCAGGTTCTCAGTAGGATCGCATGCGACAAGTTGCATGCGATCCTACTGACAGCCTGCACTGTCGCTAGTCTTCGACGAATTCCAGGAATAGGTACAGCATGAACAAGACCGAACGTCGAATTCAAGGATTCTTTTTTCCGTGAATTCGATGAATTAGGAACACATAAATCATTCAAACCCGAAAAAAGTCGTCTAATTCAAGGAACATATAATTACAGAAAACCCATTCTAAGAATTCAAAGATCAGGGGGGTATATGGCATGAACAAAGTCTGGCGACTACGTAAAGCCCTGTATGAGCTGAAACAATCTCCCAGATGTTGGAACATGGAGATCTCATCCACCTTCGAGAAGGGTAGCTACCGTCGTAGCACTGTCGATGGAGCTATCTTCTTGAGTGCACCCTCTCAGTTGTTCTCGGCCATTTGAGTCTATGTAGATGATCTTCTCATAGCGTCACCCAACCCCGCTGTCGTGCAGTCAATGAAGGTCCTGTTGCAGTCCACCTACAAGATGAAGGACTTGGGTCCAACACGTGTATTTCTCGGCATGGAGCTTGAGCGTTAACAAATAGCGCCGAACGTTGCACGTGCACTAGGCTGCCTACATCTGTAGCCTAGGGGAGCGCTTCTCCTTCTTGCTGGCTCATACCCCCACTGCATCCACACCGATGACTCCAGTTGGCCAGCACCTCCTGAAGTCACTTGACACGACATGATTGGGAGACCCTGTCAATGTCACTTATTACCTCATCGTGATTGGATGCCTAATGTACCTTGTCACCACCACCCGAGCGGACATGGCCTTCTGGGTCAACTTCTTTGCTCAGTTCTCCCACCAACCCTATTAGAGGCACAATGAGGCTGCACAGCGTATCGTCCGCTATGCACTGTCTACTGCATGTGTGGGACTGTGCTACAGGTCACAGCCCTCGGTGGTTGTTGATGGGTACACTAATGGTGATTGGACTTATGATGCAGACGCACATAGCCGCACTGGCTACATCTTTCTCGTGGGTGGAACTGGTTGTCCCATGGAAAGGTGGCAAACAGGGTTGTGTTGCGCGCAACTCCAGTGAGGCTAAGTATGTCGTAGTTGGTGCAGGTACGTGTGAGAGTGTCTGGCTGTCTTGCTTGTTACAGCAGCTTCGCGTGCCCATCTGCTGCATCACTTTGCGTTGTGACAATCAAAGCACTATGGCAATTGCTGAGCATGGTGGCATGCATCATTCACGCACAAAGAAAATCAACATTGAGCATCACTTCGTGCAGGAGCGCATTGCCGCATGAGCGGTCCAGGTTGTCTGGGTTGACACATGTTGGCAGCGTGCAAACTTTCTCACCAAAGCTCTGGGGAATGGAATGTTCAAGGCCGTTGTGCATGCACTCGGCTTATTGCGTGCACGCGATGCCCCTGACTGATGTGACAACTTCTCATCGGTTACTTGTACCCTGACTCTCCGTGTTGTGTGTGGGCTATTCGTCTGTGGGTCATGGGGGAGTGTTGGTTGTGGTTGTCGAACACGCAAATGACCTCTTTATTCTGTCCATTCACACACACCATTCTTGCAGGTGATTGAGCTTGTATGAATCTTAAGACGCTCATGCTGTGGGTCACGCATCACTGGCGTCTCAGTTGGGTGCAAGATTGGCGTGAGCTTGTTCGTGCTTAGTTCTACCAGAGAGAGTGTTTGCAGATTTCAACATTTGGTGATTAGCTATTACATGGGTGTAACATGAGAAAGAATACTTGGGAGGTGCATGCTCCACATATGCTCATGGTAGATGTGGCTCCTTGTTTCAACTGCTTTGCATGCTGTGCTAGTTTTGTAGCTCATTGCACCGGGTTGCTGATCCTGCGAGGCCACACTCTCGGTTGCTCCGAGGTGTGAGAAACCACAGCGGCTTTTGCAGACCGATTGGGTTGGACTGCGGTGTGGTGGCCGGACCCCGCATCGAGCTGCTCGTGTGGGTGGCCCGGTCAACCGGATGCTAAGAGCTTGCTCACTCATGTCTCTCGTGACTCGCCTCTCACTGTTTTGAAGTTTTTCACCAACTCCTCACTTCTCTTGTCGCCATGGATGTTGTGTGGAATTCACTTGCATGGTAGAGAGTGTTTCGGCGTCGTGTCGCTACGTACACTCACGACGCGACTCCGCACGCGTCGCTCGACAATCGGCCAAAGGACCCCGACTATGTCTCATTCATAACTTGAATGACACTAATCGACACTTGTCGCTAGTTATAAATTGCTCAAGTGTTCCAAATTCTAAATCATGTTCGGCCGAGTAACATTCGTCTGTTCATCATCTACCTCCAGCAAAATACGTGGGGGGGGGGGTGGGACTAAGAAAAGAATGGGGGGGG
>SZWC01009105.1:97105-109082 GCA_023375785.1 Penium margaritaceum
ATTGCTGTCCCATCGCTATCTGGCACTCGAGCAGAGCCCGGTAGGTCCGCAGCTGCAGACGTAAAGCCTGCAGGAGTGAAGCCTGCGGAGGTTGGGTCCTCGTCTGCTGCAGCGCACACAAGAGCAGACGCAGCACCAGAGCTGGAGGTTTGCGGAGAAGCTGCGGAGTCTACTGCACTGGTCATGTCTGCTGCACCACAAGCATCCACTGCACTGTTTACGTCTGCTGCACCGCAAGCATCTACTGCATCGCAATCGTATCCTCCAGCGCAATCATCTAATGCAGGTCAACCATCTACTGCCACGCAGTCAACTACTGCATTGCAATCATCTACTGCAGCCCATTCATCTACTGCATCGCAACGATCTGTTGTGCCAGCAGCTGCACTACAAGTCTGTGCCACAGCCGTTGGAGAACTGGTTCCGGCAGCCTTGGCAGCGGTAAGAGTTCCTGTGAACGATGTGGTGGGAAGTCTTGCACTCCGGCCAGAAGCAGAAGCAGCGACTCCAGCGCATGCTCCCACCCGTGCAGTAGAAAGTAGTGGTAGGCCGAGCCATCGTGACAAAGTAGAGACAACTCTCCAAGGCAGTGCTTCAGCATCGCCGCGATCAGATACACAGCGGCGGCAGCAGGAGCAGCAGCAGCAGCAGCAGCAGCAGCAGCAGCAGCAGCAGCAGCAAGGCGGCATCGGCATAACTGGCGGCCTGAGAAGCTTCTTGGGAAGCTTCCTTGGGGGACAGGCTGGCAGTAGCGCGGGGCTGACGCTGGGAGGCCTTCCTTCGGTTCAGAGTGGATATGGATGGGGTTCCAGGGCCCAAGGGAAGAAGGCAGAGCCAGGAGGAGGAAGTAAAGGAAGACCTGTGGAAGCTGACGCTCATGTCCACGAAGGAAAGGAGCAGGACGTGAGGAGGGCAAACGCGGAGGAGCTGGCCCGTGATTACCACACTTTGCGGTCGGCTCAGGTCACGAGGCTGCAGCAGTGGCTGGAAGAAGATGAGGAGGCGTGAGGGGGAAATCTCTTGGCAGCCAGAGGGATGTCCCTTCGCAGGATGTTCTCTTTTCAGACGTCTTGCAAAACGTCTGCGAAACATGCTTTCTAGACATTTTGCAAGACGTTTCAAAAGAAGATATCCAGCCATAATCCTCGGGCAGCGAGGGGGACGTCTCTTTGCAGTTCGCTAGCCCAAGAAACTGAACACTTGTCCTCCCTCAACACAGTGCGTAACAAATACTTGCATTCTTGATGACTATCAACACATACAACATTTCTGTCAGCCAAACATTGCCAGCCAAACTCTGTCGTCCCACGTCATTGACAGCGATGTCAACTTCAAAATGTAAAGCGAGAAGGCAGTGGTCAGCTCAGAATGCCGTGGTCAACTGTGCATTTTAAAGTGCTTTTAGGTGGTGGCTGTGCTTACTAGTTGCTGTAAGAGGAATCTGTATGCAGCGAAAGTCGAGTGGATAGCGTGAACCATTAGAGGCATATCAAATAGCAGAATCAGTTTTTCTGAGACGTCTTAGAAGAATGAATAGCCACACCAAATAGTAGAGCAGCATGCACCAATTGTTTCATTGTCATGTAAACAGCTTGTCCACTTACCTTGAACATCTTTTGTTGTTTCCCCGCCAATTTTCTCTTCCTTTGAAAGGGCGGTACCCAAACCACATGGCCACCTGGCTATACCCTCTACGTCTCCAATGTGGTTAGTGAACATGAATGGGTGTAAAGCTCATCTAGAACACATTGTGTATCAACGAGGAACTGCACTAAAGCAACTCTCCCTAGTGGCAAGCGAACGTGACGATTGTAAGGGAATAGAGGAACCCCTCAGCAATGTTCTGTATGAGAGGGCAAGCTGCAGAGAACACAACGTGACAAATGATGCTAAAAAAAGGTGGAGACACAGAAAAAGGCATGCTTCGAAACATAGAAGTGAAGATTCCAAACAAACACACAACAGTTGCCGAGAACGCGAAAGGCGTAAGGGCTCCTAGATTGTCCGAATGACAAACTCAAAGAAGTGAGAAATTGCTAGGAAGCCTCCTAACCTTGCTGCTGCTGCTGACGTGGCGACACTATGTGCTGGTGCACTAGCAAGCAAGCAAGTGCAAGAAGCAGCAAGGGTCAGGCTATGGAGATGCGCAAAATCACGTAAGCTCCAATAGCTTAGTAAAGCAGAGAAAAATGACAACGAACAAGAACACAACCTGCCGCGGCGCATGGCGGATGACGCATGCGACAGTGTGAGTTCGTCCTGAAACCAGCCCAAAACCACTGTTTTGGCTTTAACTCTGTGCACAGGCATCCAAACGAAACGCTGTCTAAACCTAGAGATGCTGAATCTTGAGCCGGACACTACAACTGGTCATACGTACAGGTTTGGCATCAATTAGTGGACAGACAATGCAGAACATGCAAATCGGGCTCATAAGCCAGCCAACCGAGAAAACTCTAGCGACTACAGAAAAACTGCATGGCATCTCAGCAAGCACCCGGGACGTCGTGGCAGTTGTCTGATAGCTTGAAGTGGTTGGAGCCACCACCGGTCGATACTCCGGCGCCAACTAGGTCTGGATCAGGAATCTGCACGAGCATGGACACGACTGAGTGGTCACAATAAGCTATACAAACAGACAGGGACGGCTCACATCACAACAAGAAGCACCGGGTGCAAAAACAGAAAATGTGCACAACTGGATCATGAACAAGCAAGGATAGCGCCAGTGAGAAAATAGACCTCAAGAGGTGGTCATTGAGAAAACTCTCTAGGGCATGTGAGGAAAAGCGAGTTGTTGCTGATGTCATCAATGTAGTCGTCGAGTGTCCCGGCATACCGGCAAGTTGCAGCGACAAGTCCAAAGGTCACCGTGACTGACATACCAGCACATTGCACGTGGACAAAAAATTGGAGACTTGTAGATAGTAGTAAGCTGCGTGAATCAATAAATCCGTCACAATAGAGCATAGTGCCGTCATACACGAGCGGGCGCCATGCATTTTGAGGTTGATGTTGTGAAACTGCTAGGAAACTTCTTCGACTTGCTGCCGATGAAGTGGCGACACTCATAGTCGGCTAAGGGAGTGGTAAGCATGGGGGTGCAAGGAACACCAAGGTTTAGGTCAGGGAGATGCGCAAAGTCTCGTAACATAAATACCTACCCTGCCCTACGGTAGTGTGAGTTTGTCCTAAAACCAACCCAAAACCACTGTTTTGGTAGGAACTCTGCGCACATGCATCTAAATGCAACATCATGTGAACCTAGAGTTGTAGAATCTTAAGTCGGACAATTTGATTGGTGATACGTGCAAGTTCAGCAGCAATTGGTAGACATAAAATGCAGAGCATGCACATTGGGCTCAAAAGCCAGTCCACCAAGAAATCTCTCGACACAACAGAAAAACGACAAAGTGCTCCAACAAGCACCCCAAACGTCGTGGTAGCTCTCTTGTAGCTGCTAGTGGATGAGGCCACCACACGTCGGTGCTTCGGCGCGAGTTGGGTGAGCATCAAGGACCTGAACGAGCATGGACATGGTGGAGTGCCCATAGTAAGTTGTACAAATAGACGGGGACGGCTCAAATCACAACACTCCTCATGACGCGAAGGTACTCATTTCCACACAGTTGTACAACTGACAGCAAGATCCTCGAAAGTCAATGCGCACACACCCTACTCTTAGAAGGAATGAGAGAACCTCCTTAGCGACACACTATGTGAGAGAGCACACTGTAAGGGACACAATGTGACAGACGGCACTTTAAACGGCTGAGAGACGGCAAAGATATGCTTGAAAAAGTGGAGAGTTACAAGAATGAGCGAGGGAGATACATATCCTCCCTCGCCTAGGCAACGCGCGTGCACCTCTGCTCAAGCCTGTCATCTGGGGTGCAGAAAACAGCAACTAATTTGTCACTACCTTCCAAACAAGAGAGAGCCAGGTCTTGGGTTTAGTATGGGCTGCTCGGTTGTCAGAAGGACGAACCAAAAGAAGCAGCGGAAGCAGAAAAGTAGCCCTATACAACAACACTAAGAAAAAGCAAGAGCAAGGTCACTGATAAAACGAGTGACCTTGCTCCGGGAGCTGGCCACCGAGAAAATTCCTGTAACCACACTGAGCTGTGCAAGGGGAAGGTGGAGTGTGCCAAGGTAGTTGTGGGCCACCACGTTGTGCCTGCGAGTGAGTGGCGTCAAGTCCAGAGGTCACCAAGACTGACACAGCAACACTCCCCCATGACCCGACGACGCCAGACGCCACAAGGAGATACGGGGCACAACACAAGGTGACAAGTACAAATAGCACGAGCAGCAGGAAGAAGCAACAAGGACGGACAGACACACATCAGCCAGGGTCAACGCGCAAAGACTGAAAACCAACAGCATGCACGGCCTCCTTGAACTTGTCGCCACCTAGCGCCTTCGTCAGAAAGTCAGCACGCTGGTGCCGTGTGCCAACGCCAAGCAAGCGAACGTCGCCACAAGCAATGCGCTCGTGCACATAATGATGCTCAATGTTGATGTGCTTGGTGCGGGTGTGATGCATGCCATCATGCTCAGCGATGCGGCATGTGCTCTCGTTGTCGCAGCGCAGTGTGATGTAGTGAATGGGCTGGCGCAGCTGCTGCATGAGGCGACACAACCAAATGCTTTCACAGACCCGGGCACCCAGGGCAACGTACTCTGCCTCAGTCGAGCTACGCACGACCCAACCCTGCTTCCCGCTCTTCCAAGAGATGGCTGTGCCCCCGACAAGGAAGATGTACCCAGACCGACTGCGAGCATCGCGATCCTGTGCCCAATCGCTGTCTCTGTACCCCTCAACCACGACAGAGGGCACGAAAACACAAGCCCAAACGAGGGGTGGACACGATGTAGCGGACAACATGCAGCGCAGCCTCAAGATGGAGATGACACGGGGACTGTGAGAACTGCGACAAGAAGTTCACAGCAAACGCTGCGTCTGCACGGGTGGTGGTGCTGAGAAACATCAAAGAACCAATAACCGAGAGATAGGTCGAGACATCGACCGGCTCCCCCAGACGAGCTGGGTTCGTAGTTTTCAGGAGCCTCTGCCCAGCAGGCGTCATGGGTGTGGAGGCATGTGGAGCGGCAGCCAACAAGTCAGCAAACCGCTCCCCCAGGGTCCGAACATACCCGGCCTGATGCATGTGTAGCATGCGCCGCTGACGGTCACGCTCAATCTCCATGCCCAAGAACACACGGGCTGGGCCAAGATCCTTCATCTTGTACACATACTGGAGGAGTGCCTTCACAGCCTGGACAGCGTGAGGATCTGGAGAGGCGATCAGAAGATCGTCAACGTAGACCAAAATGGCAACAAAGGGTTCCGACGGTGCACTCACAAAGAGCGCCGGATCAACCGGACTGCGACGATACCCACCGCGCTCAAGGGTCGCGGAGATCTCTAGGTTCCAGCAGCGCGACGAATATTTGAGCCCATACAAGGACTTGCGGAGGCGCCAGACACGGTCAGTACCATCTTCGAAGCCAGAGGGCTGGACTAAGTAGATCTCCTCGTCGAGGCGACCGTGCAAGAAGGCGTTGTTGACGTCCATCTGGTGCAATTCCCAGTCATGCTGGGCCACCTGGCTCAAGAGTGCCTTGGCGGTGGTATACTTGCCCACAGGGGCAAAGGTACCATCAAAGTCCACGCCCGGCACTTGGGAGAATCCCTTAGCCGTAAGGCGAGCCTTGTAGCGCTCAACTGAGCCGTCAGGCTTCAGTTTGCGGCGGTACACCCAGCGGGCGACGATGGCCTTGCGACCAGGTGGCAGCTGAACGCTCTCATAGACACCATGTGCACGGATAGCATCAAGCTCCTTGCGCATGGATTGCTCCCAGAGAGCAGCGTCTCGAGCAGAGCGGGCCTGACGTACGGTATCGGGCTCGAGTGGGAGGGCACTGGAGCTCTGCATAGCGAGCGCGGTGGCCACAGAGGCGCTTCGCACAGGCGGAGTGGACTATGCCGCCGCAATAGCCCGGTAGAGCTCCTCAGCAATCATGGAGTATCCCAAGGCCGTGTTAGGCTGGACCACACTGGCAGAGAAAGAGCGTCGAGGCCAATGTCACCCACGGGATTGGTGGGAGCCGACAGAACAGCGGGACGGATGGATCGTGATGCCTCAACAGGACGAGGAGGAACAGGGACCATGAAAGAGGACGACGGTAAGGGCCGAAGGCGGCTACCAGGGGCTTGACTGAAGGGAGAGGAAGCCGACATGGGCAAGGGTGCAACCGGGTCCAGGACAGAAGAAATCGACATGGGCGGAGGCTGTGGCGCACAGGCAGCCGGAGAGGAGGCAGGCGAGGACGCAGGAGATGCTGCAAGGGGCGCCGCCGACAGTGATGTAGGTGAGGGTGCAGAGAATGCTGCAGGTGATGCCGTAGAGGGTGTAGAGGGTGCCGCAGGCAAGGACGGAGACGATGCTGAGGACATTGGCGATGAAGTAGAGGACAGTGCAGGGGATGATGCAAGCAAAGAAAGGGACGCAGACGCAGGTGCGGATGGAGACGTGGCACGAGTGGGTACCGACGCAGACGGGGATGACGTGGACGAGGGAGAAGATGTGGGAATGCATGCACCACCAGAGGGCACAACAGAGACACCACCCCCCCCCGGCACGAGGGAAAGATGTAGGCAAGGAGCCACGACGCGCAAGATCGCGGGAGAACAGTGTTTCGAAGAAGAGAGCATCACGAGACTCGACAACGCGAAGATGCTCAGGGTCCCAAAAGTGCCAGGCTTTGGAATGGGGAGACACGCCCAGGAAGGGACAAAGACGACCGCGAATGGACAGCTTGCCGTCGCGCTGATCGTCAGGGAGCGAGACACAGGCGATGCTGCCCCACACACGAGCAAGGCGCAAGTCCGCTCGACGACCAGACCAGCGCTCGAACGGCGTGACATGACGGGGTAACAGACCATGAGGAATGCGGTTCCACACCCACGTCATGTAGCACATGGCCTCAAAGGCAAAGAGGGGAGAGAGGCCAGACTCAGAGAGAAGGGTGCGAACACCGTCGCCCAGAGTACGGTTCCAACGTTCAGAAACACCGATCTGTTGTGGTGTGTACAGAGCAGAGGACTCAAGACGCACTCTTTGTGACTAGAGGAAACGAGCAGTGGGACCCAGGAACTCCCCACCACGGTCAGAGCGGAAGATGGCCAGCTTGTGCTGACAAGCACGCTCAGCCTAGACAAGCCAGGACTCAATGATGGGTCCAACATTGCTCTTCTAGCGCAAGGCAAAGACCCAACGAAAACGAGAATATTCATCAGTCAGACAGAGGACGTAAGGACCAAGGCCACCAGCAAACTCATCAGGAAGGGGACCCATGACGTCCGCATGGACAAGCGCAAGGGTGCGAAGTGTGCGAGAGTCAGATACGGGGAAAGGAGGGCGATGCATTTTGCCCTGCGCACAGTCAAGGCAGTCGGCAGTGCAAGGAACCGGAAATGTGCCAGGGTGAAGACCAACAGGTGGTTGGTGACAAAGTAGACTATGAATGGCAGCAGTGTGCACATGGCAGAGGCGGCGATGCAAAAGAAGTGTGTGCTCGGGCGAGAGCAACGGAGCAACATGCACATGAGTGGTAGCGGCAACAGAAGGGCTGGGCGCGAACAGAGGCACACGATTGAGCCGATCACAATGAAGACCACAAAGCACGATGCGGCCAGAGGACTACAGCACGACAGTGCCCACACCACGAGAGGCGACAAAATCCATACCGTGATCGTCGAGAGTGGGGACAGACAACAGACTGACTTCAAGAGCAGGCACAAACAGGACATTGGACAAGAAGGGATCACCCGCAGGACCAACAAAACGCACGACGTCGACACCATGAACAGGAAGCAGCTAGCTAGAACCAGTGTGCACGTGACGAACGTTCCCGACAGGTCCCAACGACACAAAGGCGCTGCGTGACGAGGTCATGTGATGAGTGGCACCCGAGTCAAGGATCGAGAAGCCGGGGGACACACGTGCGGGAGTAGAAACATGACAGGCAACTACAGTGCCGGCGAAAGCACCAGAGGACGGCGCACGGCCCAGAACAGCAGCCAAGAGATGCGGACATGCAAGACACTGCCAGTCCTCAATCCACGCATCATCCACATCAGGAGAACTCGACGACCCACCCCGGAGAGACCAATCCGACTCACAGAGGTGACCGATGGACTCAAACGCCAAACTCACACCCTCGGCAGACGCGGGGCGGTGCGGCTGTGAGGAACAGGTCGCGGACGAAGACGCTATACGCGGGTCCACACGGAGGTCAAAAGCGGACGCTGCGGGAGGCCACAGCGTGATGGACGGAAGGTCAGGGATCCGGAGTAGAGGGCTTGCACGTGGGGCAAAGGAGGAGCCGGTGGCCGGCGGCGAGGGCCGGAGAAGGAAGGAATGGGAAGGCACGCCGAGCCGTCGAGGACAGCCAAGAAGGTGGGATATAAGATGCTGATGGTGGTCCAAAAAAAGATGGGGCTCCGTGGGATGGGGCCCACGCCGACCCAGGCGAAGGTAGCACAGGAGTAGCCATGCCGTCGACGGGACAAGGGAAACAGGGTCTCCCGAGGCACGGGGACAAAAGCCCCACGTGCCCGGATATTGACTGAGAGGAGGGAGGTCCAACAGGGAAATGGAACGGAATAAAAGAAAAAGGGAAAAGTGTGAGTGAACGGGGACTGGAGAAAAGAGGTCTCCCAAGGCACCGTGACAAAACTTCGTGTGCCTGGGTCTCGACCAAATGAGAGGAGGGTAAAAGAGGGAAAGCTGAGAACGATGAGATAAGGAAAGGGAAGCCAAGGGCACGAAGAAAAATGCCCACGTGTGCACGGTGCCACCCGAGAAACAAAGAGATGTGTCGGGGTATTGGGACGAGAACCTGGGTACCCGGGCAGCAAGCAAATGGGTAGATTGTGACAAAGAAAAGAGGGGGTGCAAAACCTGAGAGAAAAACCAAGGGTTGGCCGATGAGGAAGTGAAAAAGAAAAACTAGCGAGTCCAAGGTCACTCCCACAATTGTTTGTCTCCCGAGGAAGGGGGACAATCCAACAAATGTCCGGGTCTTGATCCGGAGGGTAAGAAGAGAAGTGAAGAGAAGTGATGAAAGAGAGAGAGAGATGAAGAGGAAAACAAATAAAAGCAGAAAGGGAAATAAGAATAAAACTAAAAAGATGGAGATCTGCAGAGGTGGCCCCGTGAGGGGCTGCTGAAGGGGAGACCCGAGTACACCCTGGGTCCGTTTTTTTTTTTTGCGTTGTCCGTAGCTTGGCAGCCTTGGCAGGCCGGAGCTTGTCACCGCGAAGCTCCTCGAGGGGACTTCGCGTTGACGGGCGTCGATGATCGAAGAGCCAGCCACGGCTGGCTGCGCCGCGGCGGTTGTGTTGCTGCTGCGAATGTTGATGCTGCGAGTGCTGCTGCGAATGCTGCTGCTGCTGCGAATGCTGCTGCTGCTGCAAGCTGCGACTGCAAGATGCTGCGCGGAAAGCTGCTACTGCGAGCTGCTGCGCTAACCGCGACGGCTAGTGGCGCGAGCGCAGCTGCCATTGCTGTTGAATGTTGCTGCTGCGACTGCTGCTGCTTCTGCGAATGCTGCTGATGCTGCAAGCTGCGACCGCAAGATGCTGCGCGGAAAGCTGCTGCTGCGAGCTGCTGCGCCAGCCGCGACGGCTAGTGGCGCGAGCGCGGCTGCCGCTGCTATTGAATGCTGCTGCTGCTGCGAGCTGCTGCGCTAGGTGCAGCGCGAGAGGCTGATGCTGCTGCGAGATGCTGCATCAGCCAAGACGGCTGCCAATGAGACGAAGACAGCCAAGGCAACGGACGGTGCTGCCACAGATGTGGCAGCACCATCACCGGTGGATGGGTGAAAACGCCCAGGGCGCGCCAGGGTGCAGCCGCAACCGGAAGTTGTGGTTGATGCCACGGCCAGAGTGCTGTGGCTGTGGAGAAGAGTGCCACAAGGGAGAGGTGCTGCGGGCCAGACGGCCGCAGTTGTGCGCGCTTGTCGCCGCCGAGATGGCAGCCGCGACGAGAGAACTGTTGCCAAGATTTCGGCAGCGTTCCACCTCCGGCTCCGCCGGAATACTACGAAGTGAGAGCCATGAGATCAGGGCCGCCACGTTGCCAGGATCTGTTTGCCCCCACCCGGCCCAACCCAGCCTAGCAAGAAGCTGCTGCTGCGCGTTGTATGGTGGGGTGCGAGGGTGTAGTCTCTCAACTGCTCTGATACCAAGAAGGAATGAGAGAACCTCCTTAGCAACACACTATGTGAGAGAGAACACTTTAAGGGACATGATGTGACAGACGGCGCTTTAAACGGCTGAGAGACGGCAAAGATATGCTTGAAAAAGTGGAGAGTTACAAGAATGAGCGAGGG
The DNA here is from genome assembly GCA_023375785.1 of Penium margaritaceum. Classification (NCBI taxonomy): domain Eukaryota; kingdom Viridiplantae; phylum Streptophyta; class Zygnematophyceae; order Desmidiales; family Peniaceae; genus Penium; species Penium margaritaceum. Next base: position 107,507 of record SZWC01009105.1, read on the forward strand.
AGATACATATCCTCCCTCGCCTAGGCAACGCGCGTGCACCTCTGCGCAAGCCTGTCACCTAGGGTGCAGAAAAGAGCAACTAATTTGTCACTACCTTCCAAACAAGAGAGAGCCAGGTCTTGGGTTTAGTACGGGCTGCTCGGTTGTCAGAAGGACGAACCGAAAGAAGCAGCGGAAGCAGAAAAGCAGCCCTATACAACAACACTAAGAAAAAGCAAGAGCAAGGTCACTGATAAAACGAGCTCCGGGAGCTGGCCACCGAGAAAATTCCTGTAAGCACACTACTGAGCCGTGCAAGGGGAATGTGGAGTGTGCCAAGGTAGTTGTGGGCCACCACGTTGTGCCTGCGAGTGAGTGGCGTCAAGTCCAGAGGTCACCAAGACTGACACAGCAACACTCTTAGTTACCCTCAGGCAAAGGGCGAAGCCTTACAGAACAAATGGCCACCATACACTTTTCACATGCCAATGCGTTGATCAGTTAGTCAGCATGCTGCATGCATGATGCGACCAGGATAACGAAGATCACCGGTCGCTCCACACGATCACGCACAAAGTGATTCTGAAGAGCAATGTGCTCCATGCGTCCGTAAGACATACCTCAGTTCTCTTCGATGGCAAGAGCACTTCTGTTGGCACAACACACAATGATACTAGGTACAGACTCACACAACTCACGAAACAAACAATGCAACCATACTGTCTCAGCAACCCCAGTCCTTAGCACAACAAACACAGCCTCTCATGCAGCCCCGCTTGTCACTTCACCGTGACACACAGTGGTGCTACTTAGCAGGAATATGTAGCCTTTCCGACTCACCCTTCAAAGCTCATGGCCCAGTCACTATCTGTGCAGCCATGGACTACCACCGATAACAATCAATTCTCTGCATGTATGCACAACATGTACAACATGGCCATCTGAGATGTTGGTGGCCACTATGGACATGTGGTGTACGTGCCTCCATCTGAACAACCATGTCTCATGTTCTTCCCAGTCCGCCTACAAAATGGCATGGATGAAGCCAAGTCAAGAGGTTGTTGTGTGTCTACAAAATTTGCACAACAACAGTGTTGACAGCAAACAACTCCATATCAAGACATTTGTGATGCTACAATGTCGTCGATTTCTCCTTCCCATGCTGAGAGTGTTAGACGGTATGCAAGTGTTGGGGGAGATTTATAACAATGCTGGATTATGAGGGATGAAATCTGTTGGGTTTGGGGGTTGGGAGGGGGGAGGGAGGAGGGGGAGGGGGAAGGGGAATATGGGGTTGGGATTGGTTATGCTGTGCTATGTTTTTAGTCATAACTTCTTCGTGAGTTCCCATCTCCCAATTTCTCTTGGATGTATGTTCATTTCTCAAAGGAGGGGTGCTTCACCTCTCAAAGGTAACACTAATCATCACAATGTGAACAAACCAAAGGAAAGCTTTCTCGGAGTTAACATCGTTGCGTACAAAGAACAAGTATCCACAAAGTATTGAAGCATGTTGCACTATTGTTGTGCCACTATGCACAGTACTTTGCTTCAGGGTCTTCTGAAGCACTAAGCCCCAACCCTCTCCCACCCCCCC
>SZWC01009106.1:4805-22305 GCA_023375785.1 Penium margaritaceum
GTGTGGTGTGGTGTGGTGTGGTGTGGTGTGGTGTGGTGTGCTGTGGTGTGGCGTGGCGTGGTGTGGTGTGGTGTGGTGTGGCATGGCGCAGCATGGCTTGGTGTGGATTGGTGTGGTGTGGCGTGGCATTGCGTGGCGTGGAATGATGTGGTGTCACCTGTCATGATGTTGTGTTGCTTTGCATGGAGTGGCATGGCATGGCATGGCATCGCTTGGTATGGTGTGGCATCATGTTGCGTCGTGTCGCGATGAGTAGCGTCATGTTGCATCACATGGAATTGTGTTGCGTCGTGTCAGGTCACGTTTGCTTTGCATGTCATGACCTTCCGTGCCATGGCCCAGCACACCTTGGCCTGGCCTGACCTGGCCTGGCACAGCGTGGCATAGTGTGGCATAGGTGGCGCGGCTTGACGTGGCGCGGTGTGGCGCGACATGGCATGGCACGGTGCGGTCTGGTACCGCGTGGCGCGGTGCGATGCGGCGTGGCACGACATTGCTTGGTGCAATATGACCCTCCATAGCGTGGCATGGCACAGTGCAGTGCATCAAGATGTGAAGCCAGGTGGCCTTCTGTGCTGCTATGGTGCTGGCGTAGGCTATGGTTTCCACCTTGGTTCTCAAGGCGGAAACCATAGCCTCTTCAGTCCTTGACGCTTATTTCCCTGCTTTTCCTCTCCACCTTATTATGTCGTGGGTGGCAACGTTTGCATGCTTTCATTCTCCCATGTTGTGCCAGTCAGGGGCCACGTTTGCATGTTCCTTCTCATCAATTGAGTTTGATTTATAAAAAAGAACTCACTGGCACAGATGATCTGACATCACAATGAGGAACGTTGCTGCTAGAGCTGTCTTTCTTCGGTTGGGTGCACACGAGCCTTTGAAACACAATGCTCAACAACCAAGCGTCATAGAAACCCTCTTCCATCACTATGTGGCACCGGAAGCTAGCAGTTTTCACACATTTTTCCATGATATCAATGAAGGGTTTTCAATCTACCCCAGATCTTCTTCTGTTTCACCGAACAAACCCTTGACTCCGGTGCGGCATCCCACACTCTTCGGGATACCGACACAATTTTTCCCCTCCTCTCTTTGGTCACAGTTAACGGAGCCACCACTGCAATGAGCGCTACGTGTCACTCCCAAGCCATCCTCTTCTCACCCGCTTGCCTTCACGGCAAGCGGGCGAGAAGGTCCATGTCCCCTTTCTTCGCACAAATCTCCTCTCGGTTCGCCACCTCCAACAAGAGACGTCAACATAACATTTCCCACATTCGGCACCACAACCCACATCACCTCCTCTACCGGCCTACACCTCACCACTTTCCGTCTCTTCATCAACCTCTACCGCCTCTCTGCTCCCCGCCCTCATCACCTCCCCCCTTCCAACTTGCTCATACCGCCATATCTCTCACCCTCTTATCCTCCACCACCACCGTTTTTGTCATCCTGGCTTTGCCGTCCTTCAACGCCTGTCTTCCAAAAACATGGTCATCAGCCTCCGTTCTCTCCCACCCATTCCCACTCTCCTCACCCCCACTTCTCCTTCATGCACCCTCGACAAGCTCAAAGCCGCCCCACATCCGCCTCACCTCTCGCTTGCCCCAAAGCCTCTCAACTTGGTCCACCCTAACCTTGTTGGCCCCACCTCTCCAAGGTCACTCTTACTTTCTCACTGCCGTTGATGACTCCACCCGCTTTGGGGCTGGCCTCCCGGTTGCCTCGAAATCTAATGCACGGGCTGTCTTCCTTACATGGGAAAACCATGCCTCCGCCCGCTTTGGCCGTGACATCCTCCATCTTCGCTCCGACCGTGGAAGCAAATTTTTGTCTACCCTCCTCTCCGACTATTGCGATCTCCACAACATCAACAAAACTCACCCTTCCCGAGTCACCCGAACAAAATGGCGTTGTCGAGCGTCGTGACGACGTCTTCCTTACCATCATTTGCACTCTTTGCTCATGCCACTACACCTAGGCCCTTTTGTGCATACGCTCTGCACTACGTCTCTTGCGTCCACAACCTCTACTCCACCACCAGACTCCCAGATGTTGCTCCTTAGGAGGCGTGGTTCAGTGAAATTTTCAGAAAATCCCGTCTCACGTGATCAGTGCTTTGCTCAGTGCGACCTGAGCCCCCCCCTGCACGTGCAACCTGAGCGTTGCACCCCACTGCTGCAGCGGCTGCAACATCAGTTGCAGCCCCAGCGGCCGCAGCGGTTGCAGCCGCCGCAGCAGCACCAGCGGCCGCCGCGGCAGCAGCAGCACCCGCTGCCGCAGCAGCAAGAATAGCGGCTGCGACCTGTGACCTTCAGCCTGCGCGTGCGCACAAGGTCCTGCAACTTGCGACCTGAGACCTGCCTCCTGCGNCCACCACCAGACTCCCAGATGTTGCTCCTTAGGAGGCGTGGTTCAGTGAAATTTTCAGAAAATCCCGTCTCACGTGATCAGTGCTTTGCTCAGTGCGACCTGAGCCCCCCCCTGCACGTGCAACCTGAGCGTTGCACCCCACTGCTGCAGCGGCTGCAACATCAGTTGCAGCCCCAGCGGCCGCAGCGGTTGCAGCCGCCGCAGCAGCACCAGCGGCCGCCGCGGCAGCAGCAGCACCCGCTGCCGCAGCAGCAAGAATAGCGGCTGCGACCTGTGACCTTCAGCCTGCGCGTGCGCACAAGGTCCTGCAACTTGCGACCTGAGACCTGCCTCCTGCGACCTGCGACCTGCGACCTGCGACCTGCGACCTGCAACCTGCGACCTGAGACCTGAGACCCACGACCTGCGACCTGCCACCTGTGACCTACGACCTTCGACCTGCTTCCTGCGACCTGCGACCTTCCACTTGCGACCTGCGACCTGCGACCTGCGACCTTCCACTTGTGACCTGCGAGCAGCGACTTGCGACCTGCGACGTGCGACCTTCGACCTGCGACCTGCGACCTGCTACCTACGGCCTGGGCCCTCCGAGCTGTTCGTTGGAACAACAGGGGCCGGCACAGCAACAGTGGCAGCCGCAGTAGCGTCAGCGGTACCAGCAGCAGCTGCGGCGCCTGCATCACCGGCAGCAACAACCAGTCCGTGTAGCAGCAGCCTCGGCGGCTGCAGCGGCAGCAGCAGCAGCAGCAGCAGCAACAGCGGCAGCAGCAGCAGCAGCAATAACAGTGGCAGCAGCAGCCGCAGCTCTCCCTCTGGCCTAGCACCCTCTCTCCTCTCTTCCCCCTCTTCTCCTCTCCCTCCACCCTTCTCCCCTCCCCCTCCCCCGCCCCTCTCCCCTAGGCTCCCGCCTACCCCTCTCCCCTCTCTTCTCCCCCTTTCTCTTGCAGTCCACTCCTTCCTTCCCCAACTTTTGCAGTGGCAGCAACGACAGCGGTGCTAACAGCGGGCAGCGGCGCTAGCGGCAGCAGAAGCGTTAGCGCCAGTGACAGCGGCTTCCTTGGCGGTGGTGGCTTCTGTTTGGCGCGCCTGCTCTGTTTTTGGTGACCAGCCCTTCTCACGCCGGCCGGCGACATTCTTCAGCCAGGGACGCCCTCCCCCTTTCCCCTACCTCGCTCTTTCCCCACCATCAGTGGGGAAAGAGCAAGGTAGTGGACATGGGGAAGTTTGTTCCTTTGCCCGTCTTCTCCCCTCCTTCCTTTCTCCTTCTGTCTCGTTCCTCTCCCCCTTCTTCGCCGCCCTCCCCTCCCCTTACTTCACTCGCTCTCTCCCTCCTCCACCTCGCTCGCCCCTCTGCCCGGCTCCTCCTTTGACGCCCGACCCCCATTCCCCTTACTCATCCCCTAGTCTCTGCTCCCCTCCTCCCTCTTTCTTCTCCTCTTTCTCACTCTCTGCCTCGTCCCTCTCCCGTCCCGTTCTTCCTTGCCCTCCTCCCCTCCCCTTGCTCCAGTTTCTCTCCCCGCCTCTCCTCCCTCCTCCCTTCCCCCTCTCCCCTCCCCCCTTCCCCCTCCTCCCCCTCCCCCCTCTCCTTTCCTGTCCCCCTTTCCCCTGTCTCCTCGTTCCCCTCTTTTTCCATCCCTTTGTTAGGCGTGGTTCGGCACATGNACTCATCCCCTAATCTCTGCTCCCCTCCTCCCTCTTTCTTCTCCTCTTTCTCACTCTCTGCCTCGTCCCTCTCCCGTCCCCTTCTTCCTTGCCCTCCCCTCCCCTTACTCCACTCTCTCTCCCCCCCTCTCCTCCCTCCCCCCTCCCCCCTCCCCTCATCCCCCTCTTCCCCCCTCCCCCCTCTCCTTTCCTGTCCCCCTTTCCCCTGTCTCCTCGTTCCCCTCTTTTTCCATCCCTTTGTTAGGCGTGGTTCGGCACATGGCCGTATGGGGTGCAGCCGTGGCCCCTTCCCGGGAAGGGGCACCTCATGTAGTGGGTTCGGACCACGTGCAGGTTACGCTTAGTGTTGGGAAACGGAGTAGGGTTGCTGCCACCATCGACACGGACATCCGCATCTCCGACGCATCCCACAGAGGACGGGCGATCATGTGTCGCGAGTTGTTCCCAGATGTGGTTGAGGTGTCCTCACAGGACACTAACACCTCCCCTTGAGCTTCCGTCCTGGCTTGCCTTCGCTCGCAGCCTGGGGGTGGTGGTGGGTTTGGACTGGGGCGTGTGCATCTCGGGCAGTGCCCACCGTCTGTCACGGCCAGTTCTCTTCAGGATCCTCAGGGGTGGACCAAGGACTTGCACGCTGCCCTTAGTGCAGCTCACGAACGCCTTATGTAGATGGGCTCTAGCATCGACTGCTTAGTGAGATGCAGCGGAGCATGGCTAACTTCCTCAGCGTCTCGGCGTCGGACATGGTGTCGCGCCTAGAGGATAGATTCCGCGACCTCCGGCTGTCTCAGCAAGAGGTGTTGCGCATCCACATGGAGAGCTTTAATCACCTCCTTCGTCAAGTCAGGGCTGGGCCACAGAGGCCCGGGGAGTCTGTCCGCCTCCTCCGTGCTGAGGTACGCGAGGTCTGTGACGCTACCTTGGCCGCGGCCGCCGCGGCGTGGCAGGTGGCCGCGGACAAGAAGGCGCAGGAGCGTGACGCCCCATCCACTACTTGTCCTCAGCCGTGTGTTGTGGCCATAAATGGAGACAGATGGCGACCTTGACTCAGCCGTCTACCGTGTGGGGGCGGCTTCAGCGCTCCCTGAGGCAATCCATTCCGCTATCACGGTCAACCTTCCCTCCATCTCTACCTCTGTCTCCAAGGTCGAGCAAACATTTGCGCCTCTCCTTGGTTGGGTTACCGAGTTGGAGGGGCGGGCAGCAGGGGCCTATGGCTTGGGCAAGCGTCGCCTTCTCGACGCCCTTCAGGAGGTTACCCTCACCCTTGGTCGGATTGAGGAGCGGCTTGCCACGCTCGAAGTGCAGCGTCGACAGGTGCCTCAGGAGGGTGAGGCGTCGGCACTTCCTCCACAGGTGACTGAGTTGCTTGAGCAAGTGCAGCATTTGTTACAACAGCACCCGCCGCAGACACAGCAGCAGCAGTAGCAGCGACCGCTGTCGCAGCAGCACCAAGAGCAACAACAGCGACGGCGGCAACAGCATCAACAGCAACAGCAACAACAACAGCCGTAGTGGCAGAAGCAACAGCAACAGGAGCAACATCGACAGAATGAGCTGCAGGAGCAGCAGCGGCAGCAGCAACAGCAGCAGCATCAGCCGCAGCGACAGCAGCAGCAGCGGTCTGCCGAGTCCCCACTGGAGTCGGGTCCCTGGCGGGCCTGTCCTCTGCCGGCCGCCACGGTCAAACTCACTTTGCTGCTCCAGCGTCGATTCCTGTACCCTCAGCTGTCGCGCTTGGTCCAGTCTCTGTGTGCCATGCTGGATAGGGACTTATTGGACTGAGCAGTTCCGCCAGTACATGTCCGGGACCCTCTCCCTGGCACACCTGTGCTCCACCCTGGCCCCTCCCCACCTCTTCCACCGCGGGTCTGTCGGGTCACTGTGCCGGCAGATCGAGGATCCCCTATAGGCTCGCAAGGCGGAGTTTCTGCACAGCGCCCACTCTAGGTGCTGCCCGCACATTCACTGTCCCACCCCTGCCGCAGGATGGCCCTGGGTGGGTAGCCGTAGGTCAGCGCTCGCTCCTTGGTCGCCCACCTACGTTGGGCTGTGCCACCCAGGGCTCCCCACAACTTGGTCTCCTGGGGCTGGCCAGCCAGCCGCAGGTGGCCCAGGCTGTGCCCATTCCTCCTGGATGGTACCTTACAACCCGTCGTTGTGCATGGACCCGCCCCTGGATGGGCCGCTCCTGGACCGGATGCCCTCGACCCCCCACCATCTGCGCCCTTGACATTGGTGCATGGATCCACCATTGCCCCACGAGCAGGGGCACTTCTCCCATGGTGGCATGCCAGCGACCCGCCCTCCGCCCCGCGGTTGGCACCATGAGTTGCTATCGTCGATGCATCCGGCTCCGGTCGTCTACCAGGTCGTTCCCCGCCAGGGGGGGGAGGGGGTCCAGGGACTGAGCCCGGAGTACCTGGCCTAGTACACATAGGGCCCTTCGGTCTTCCGCCTCGTAGGGGCAATGGTGTGTGCACCTCGGTACTTGTGCCGCTGTCTTCTCTCCGTGTCTCTTGCTCCTCTCTTCCTCATTTGCTCCACCTCCCCCCTCTCCCCCCCCTCCCTTGCCCTGTCCCCTCCTCTCTCCCCCACCCCTTCCCCCACCCCCACTCCCACCCCCCCTACCACCCACCCTCTCATTGCCTCCTCTAGCTCCTCCGCCTCCTCCGCCTCCACCTCCTCCACCTCCTCCACCTCCTCCACCTCCTCCTCCTCTTCCACCTCTTCCACCTCTCCCACTTCCTCCACCTCCTCCCCCTCTTCCCCCTCCTTCGCCTCCTCCGCCTCCTCCGCCTCCTCCGCCTCCTCCGCCTCCTCCGCCTCCTCCGCCTCCTCCGCCTCCTCCGCCTCCTCCGCCTCCTCCGCCTCCTCCGCCTCCTCCGCCTCCTCCGCCTCCTCCGCCTCCTCCGCCTCCTCCGCCTCCTCCGCCTCCTCCGCCTCCTCCGCCTCCTCCGCCTCCTCCGCCTCCTCCGCCTCCTCCGCCTCCTCCGCCTCCTCCGCCTCCTCCGCCTCCTCCGCCTCCTCCGCCTCCTCCGCCTCCTCCGCCTCCTCCGCCTCCTCCGCCTCCTCCGCCTCCTCCGCCTCCTCCGCCTCCTCCGCCTCCTCCGCCTCCTCCGCCTCCTCCGCCTCCTCCGCCTCCTCCGCCTCCTCCGCCTCCTCCGCCTCCTCCGCCTCCTCCGCCTCCTCCGCCTCCTCCGCCTCCTCCGCCTCCTCCGCCTCCTCCGCCTCCTCCGCCTCCTCCGCCTCCTCCGCCTCCTCCGCCTCCTCCGCCTCCTCCGCCTCCTCCGCCTCCTCCGCCTCCTCCCCCCCCCCCACCTCCCCCCCACGTCCTCCACCTCCTCCACCTCTTCCTCCACCTCTTCCTCCACCTCCCCCACCTCCTCCGCTTCATCCTCCTCAACCCCTTCCAACTCCTCCACCTCCTCCCCCTCTTCCCCCTCCTTCGCCTCCTCCGCCTCCTCCGCCTCTCCCACCTCCTCCTCTGCCTCTTTTGTCTCCTACGCCGCCTTCGCCGTCGTCGTCAGCACCGCTAACCCCTCTGCCTCCTCCCCCATCTGCTTCCGCCCTCGCCTTTTGTCCCTCTCTCCCACCACCCCCTCCCCCGCCGCCGGCTCTGCCTCCCTCCTGGATTTTCTTTGACGGTGCCACTGACATGCGTGGTCCTCGTGTGGGTGGCGCAGGGGCGGTGCTTTTCGAACCCAACGAGGTGGTTGTGCGTTCTGCTTGGCTACGCCTGGAGAGCCCATCCACCAACAACGAGGCACAGTATGCGGCAGTGCGATTGGGGATTTGTCTGATGCAAGAGATAGGGTTGCAGCATGTGCTTTTCGTGGGGGACTCTCAGCTGATGGTCAACTAGCTCCGGGGCCGACCGTCTTCGACGCCACTGCAATGAGATCCTGGAGGCCACACGGGGCATCCAGCGGACCTCGTTCCACTGGGTCCTTTGGGAGAAGAACTCGATCGCCAACCGTCTGTCCGAATTCGGGCTTGCACTGGTAGCGCCAGGGCAGGTCATTGTTGCCGGTGTACCCAAGGAGGTGCAGCGATTGGGTGGGACGACCCTACTATATGCCGCAAAGGGGCTTGGAGGGTCTCCTAGAGGCCGGTGGGATTGCGCGGCCGGTCGAGGATCTCCTCATCTGCACGGCATGGGAGAGTGTTGTTGGCGTATGTTGGGAATGGCTTGGTGGGGTGTCGTGGACCCTACGAGTGTGGGTGTTGGGAACGGCTTGGTGGGGTGTTGGGAACGGCTTGGTGCTCTGCCCCCTGAGGCACATTGGCTGCAGGTGTTGCGGGGTTTCGATTCTGTGGTGTGGGGTGATGGATACGAGAGTGCCAGAAAGTGACAAAAATAGGTTACTCGATAAAAATCATCTGGCATGACAGTTTCATAAAGGATGTTTCACAGGTTCTAACGCATTTCACGAAACTCAATTCGGAGTCCGTTTCAGTGAGATATGGATTTCCAAAGTTTGGAGATCGTGAGTCGGGTTCAAGTGACGACCTGAGCACTTTGAGCTCAAAAGGTGGCAGGATTATTGGCCAGGACGGCTGAGAGCGGCCTTTAAGGAGAAAAGACGGTTGGAGGATGTCCAAGAGACTTCAAGGAAGGACCAGTTCACGATTATTAGCCATGCAGGCCATGCGAGACATAATTCTCTTGTGTGACAAGGTGACTGCCGCTCATCCCGCTAGGCTAGGAGTGTGCTAGAGGGTGAGCTTTGACAGAGTGGATCTCACTGCTCCCTTAGCCAAATGAGTCATATAAGGGCTTGTTAGAAAGCTGTGATGATGTACTTTCTCACTCAAGAGTCGATTCAGACATTCGCACTCTCTGAAAACCTACATTCGCTTCTGTAGTTACTGTCTGTGCAACCTGCAACTCCCTCTCACAAACAGTTGGTCCTGCCTAGGCGGCTCTTACTGAGCCTGATCACCTCCCTGAGGGCTGCCCCAGTTTCCATCAGTGGTATCAGAGCTAGAAAAAGGCTTTGTCTCATCTTTGATGCATTCCTTGCACCCTGTTGTGTGAGAGAGCCGTTTGTGGGCTAAATGTTGCACTACCATGGCGACATCAGCTTCTGTGGCGGCCGGCGTCAACATCGCCAAGTTCGAAGGCAAGAACTTCTTCAACTGGAGCAACAACATGAAGATGGTGCTTATGGAGAACGGTCTCTGGAGCCAGGTGGATGAGAAGGAGAAGGAACCAGAAGAAAGCTCCCTATCCCCTGTTGAGGCCCGTATCTACCGCGAGAAGCGTGACCGCGCCCTCGCAATCATCTGCCTCCACCTCGCCGAACGGCAGCAACTCCTCGTCCGTGGCATCCTCACGCCAAAGGAGGTTTGGAAAAAGCTTGAGTCCACTTATGCTTCCAAGTCAATCCTCATGAATGTGCAGTTACGTTGTCGCTTTTACACTATGAAGATGGATGAGTCTGGATCCAGGATTGACTACATCAACATGGTGAAGTCTCTCTCTGACAAGCTTGCTGCGATTGAGGACCCTGTCAACGAGCGTGTGCTCATACTAACCATCCTCTTCTTTTCCTACCAGCTACACTCCTCTCATTGTTGCCCTGGACCAACGCAGCGACAAACTCTTTCTCAACGATGTGAAGGAGAGCTTGCTATTTGAGGAGCGGCGCAAGGGAGAGGAGGGCGGAAGCGGACTGGACGTTGCTCTCATCACCAACTTTGGTCATGGGGGCGGTGCTACATCAATCAGGAGCAACGGCGGAGGAGGAAAGAAGAAGGGGAACTGTCACTACTGCAAGAAGCCGGGCCATTGGGCACGCAAATGCCGGAAGAAGAAGGCGGACCTTGCGGCTGGAGTGGGAGCGGGAAAACAGTCCGACGCTTCCGCGAACGCCGCAGATTGGGAGAATGGATTCATAACAACCATCCGGGTCCTGCACGTCTCCGACAACACCGCCCTGTTCTGGATCATCGACTCGGGAGCCACGCGGCACATGACGTGTCGCCGGGAGTGGTTCGTTGTCTACACTGTCATTGAGCCTCGTCGGGTGTACATGAGGGACAACCATGTGCAAATGGCGGTTAGGGAGAGTGAGATTGTGTTTTGTGCTTCCGTTGAGGGCAAGCACGTGGAACATCGTGTGAAGGGGGTGCTTCATGTTCCGAGGCTGGCAGCTAACCTCCTCTCTGTCTCATCTCTCATCTCCAAAGGCATGCAGGTTCGCTTTGAGAATGGTGGCTGCACCATCTCTGCAGGTGCGGGGCGTGTGCTTGCAAACGCGGACAAGGAGGACGGTCTTTACCGCCTCCACGTGGCATCGGAGAAGGAAGCCGACTCAGTGTTGGCGGTGAGAGAGGGAAAACACGACATCGGCCTGTGGCACCGCCGGCTCGGTCACCTCGGCTTTGGCGCCATCATCTCCATGTAGCAGATGGTCCGCGGCCTGGAGCTCAAGGGGGTGAAGCAGCCTGGTGCATCGGCTTGTGAGAGCTGCATTGAATTGAAGCAAGCCCGCTCTCCTTTCACGGGGGAAGGGAAGGGCGCGACTGAGCTTCTCTCACTCGTTCACTCTGATTTGTGCGGTCCCATGCCATCACAATCCTTGTCCGGCAAGTTGTACTTTGTCACGTTCATTGATGACAAGTCGACAAAGACGTGGGTGTTGTTCCTGGCTGGAAAGGATGAGTGTTTTGATGCTTTCAAGGTGTGGATTGCTGCTGCACAGAATGATAGTGGCAGGCGGTTGAAGGTGCTTCGCACTGATGGTGGAGGAGAGTACCTCTCCAACGACTTCCGCACCTTCCTCAAGCATCGCGGGATCAAGCACGAGGTCACCCCACCTGGAACACCGCAGCTGAACGGCGTGGCTGAACGCGCGAACCGCACGCTCATGGAGCGTGTTCGCAGCATGCTCCGAGACGCGGGGCTCCCGCCAACCTTTTGGGCGGAAGCGGTCAATACCGCCGTGTACCTGAAAAACCGGAGCCCTATGCGCGCCGTGCCGCTAATGACACCGGAGGAGGCGTGGACGGGACGCAAGCCAACAGTGACGCACCTGAAAGTCTTTGGGTGTGGTGCATTCGTGCACGTGCGTACCGGCAGCCGTACCAAGCTAGACGCAAAGTCGGTGAAGGCTGCCTTCGTCGGCTACGACACAATGGGATACCGCCTCTACAACCTCGCCGCACGCAAGATCATACGTAGCCGTGACGTGGTCTTCCAAGAGGAAGTGAAGGGCTGGACTTGGAGCCCTATGTCGGCAGTTCCGCTTGCTCCCGTACTTGTACCAGAAGTGGGAGAAGTACCGGTAGCAGAAGAGGGCGGTGCAGAAGATGGCGGTGACAGCGGCAACGACAAGGAGGTGGTGGGAGTTGAGAAGGAGAAGGAGCCGGCAGCGGAATCTGATGAGGAGGAGGAGCAAAGCAACGCACAGCAGCTGCCACGACGGTCCGCACGCCTCAACAAAGGTGCAAAAGACAGTGGGGAGCCGCTGAGGCGATCCGAGCACCTCGCAAACAAACATAGGCCACTGGAGGAGCTGGTGAACCTGTGCACCGTTCCACCACCAACGGAGTCGTATGACCTCGAGCTTCTCTTCCTCACAGTCACCGATGACCCAGCCACATTCGCTGAAGCCATGCGCAGCGCCGAGGCAACAGATTGGCGTGTCGCAGCAGATGAGGAGTATGGTGCGCTCATGAAGAACGGAACCTCGACTCTCGAGGAGGCTCCACGCGGCAGCCGGGTGATCGGATGCCGGTGGATCTTCAGGCGTAAGCGTGGTGCGGATGGTAAGGTGCTCAGGTACAAAGCACGGCTAGTTGCAAAGGGGTATGTGCAGACTGAGGGTGTGGATTACAATGAGACATTTGCACCTGTCACAAAGTTCCCATCCATCCGAGCGATCCTCGCTCTTGCTGCTGCTATGGACTGGGAGGTGCACTAAATGGATGTGAATTGCTTTGTGCGTAGTGAAGCTGATCATGCAGTCTATGGGCGCACTCAAGAGGCTATGGGCGCACTCAAGAGGCAATGGGCGCACTCTGGCTGGCATTGGGTTTGTACGTAGTGAAGCTAATCATGCAGTCTATGGGCGCACTCAAGAGGTAAGCCAGGTCATCATCTTGCTCTATGTTGATGATCTGCTCATTGCAACTGACTCCAAGTCTCTTTTGGACGATGTGAAGCAGTCCTTTGCTGCCAGGTTTGACATGAAAGACATGGGAGAGCTCAGTTACTACCTTGGCCTTCAGGTCAAGCGCGACCGGCAGCAGCAGACTTTGGAGTTGTCGCAGAGTACGTACGTGAGCGACATTATCAAGCGCTTCAACATGGCAGGAGCGCGCAAAGCAACAACACCACTGGAAGTGGGAGAGAAGCTGAGCATGACGCAGACTCCCCGCGGCATGCAAGAGAGCAGCCGCATGGAAGCAGTGCCGTACCAAGCAGCAGTTGGAAGCCTCATGTATGCAGCAGTCGGCACGCGCCTTGACATCAGCCAAGCAGTGGGAGTGTTAAGCAAGTTTTGCGCGAATCCGGGTGTGCCACATTAAGAGGCGGTCAAGCGCGTGCTGCGCTATCTCGATAGCAGCAGCAGCCTTTGCCTCACCTTCAATGGCAACAACAGCCCCATCCTCATCGGCTACAGTGACGCAGATTGGGGAGGTGACCTGGACACAAGGAGGTCGACCAGTGGGTTCGTGTTTGTGCTCGGGGGAGGTGCAATCAGTTGGAGGAGCAAGAAGCAAGAGTGCGTCGCCCTCTCATCCACCGAAGCAGAGTACATCGCCCTGAGTGAAGCAGCAAAGGAAGCCGTGTGGCTGCGTGAGCTGCTAGCAAGCCTTGGAAAGCAGCAGACCACAGCGACTACCATCTACTGTGACAACATGAGCGCCATTGCTCTGACCAAGAACGCCAAGTTTCACGCTCGCACCAAGCACATCGACCTGCGGTACCACTTCATCCGCGAGCTCGTGGCGAAGCAGGTGGTGCAGATCAAGTTCTGCCCTTCAAGCATGATGCTGGCAGACTTCCTGACCAAGCCGCTGGCAGTGCACCGCTTTCAGCAGCTGAGGGGACAGTGCGGACTTGTGTGATTTTTATTCTCGTAAAGTGGGAGAATGATGGATATGAAACTGCCAGAAAGTGACAAAAATAGGTTGCTCGATAAAAATTATCTGGCATGACAATTGCATAGAGGATGTTTCACAGGTTCTAACGCACTTTACGGAACTCAATTCGGAGTCCGTTTGAGTGAGATATGGATTTCCAAAGTTTGGAGATCATGAGTCCGGTTCAAGTGACGACCTGAGCACTTTGAGCTCAAAAGGCGGCAGGATTATTGGCCAGGACGGCTGAGAGCGGCCTTCAAGGAGAAAAGACGGCTGGAGGACGTCCAAGAGACTTCAAGGAAGGACCAGTCCACGATTATTAGCCATGCAGGCCATGCGAGACATAATTCTCTTGTGTGACAAGGTGACTGCCGCTCGTCCCGCTAGGCTAGGATTGTGCTAGAGGGTGAGCTTTGACAAAGTGGATCTCAGTGTTCCCTTAGCCAAATGAGTCATATAAGGGCTTGTTAGAAAGCTGTGATGATGTACTTTCTCACTCAAGATTCGATTCAGACATTCGTATTCTGTGAGAACCTACATTCACTTCCGTAATTTCTGTCCGTGCAACCTGCAACTCTCTCTCACAAACAGTTGGTCCTGCCTAGGCGGCTCTTAGTGAGCCTGATCACCTCCCTGAGGGCTGCCCCAGTTTCCATCATGGGGCGCCCTCTTGGGTATCTTGCGGGTGGTGGAGGTCCCGCCGGACTCCCATGCTGGCACTCTGCAGGGCTTGGTGAGGCTCCAGACGCAGCTGCCATTTAATGCGGGGGGGTTGGGGCTTTTCGCCACGACGCTGAGGGCGCACCTTACCTGCGCGTCCTCTTCTGCAGCCTTCCTTAAGCCTCTTCTTGACCTCTTTGGCCGCTACCTCCCTGCTACTCGTGAGATGGGGTTGTGTCCTCTTTGGGAGAAGGTTCTGGAGGAGTTGCCTGCTTCTATTGTTGCGCGCCTGCCCCCGCTCGAGGTCCTGCGCCACTGCACGGGACAGAGGTTGTACCAACACCTCAGCTCCGCTTTCTTCCTCTTCAAGCGCCTTGAGTGGCTGGGGGAGGTGCAAATGGTTGGTGGTGCGCTGTTCCCGGAGGTGAGTGATGCTATGGTGCTGAGGTGCTAGGCGGTGGGGTCCCGCGGGGTGGCTCTTTGGCTTCAGGCGAGCGTCGCGGGTCCTAGCGATGGCCTTTACCTGGCCCCAGCCGACTTCCGCCTCCACGCCCAGCTTTGACTGGGTCTGCCACTGGGATACCTCTCCATCCATGGCGGTTATGGGTTCCTGTCGGCGAACCAACGCCATGCGGGGTCTGGGCCGATCATTCGCGTCCACCATGCCATCCGAGACGAGTTGGCGGAGAATTGCCGAAAGCATTCCCTCCGGGCGATGGTGGAGCCGGAGAGGTTGTTGACGGGGGGCTCTGACCGGATGTCCTTGTGTTCGTCTTGGCCCATGGTACAGTGTGGGTGGTAGACATCACCACGATGGACGCCCTGTCGGACAAGGTGAAGGAGGAGGGGCAGGCTCTTCCGGCGGCGGAGGCCGCGAAGGAGAAGCACGGTGGCTTGGGAGACCTTCGGCGGTCTTGGCCCGGATTGTTGGCCCTTCGTCCGCCGGTTGGCGGTGTTGTGCCTCGAGAGGGGTCGGGGCAGGCGCAGTGAGACTGACCAGCCGGGGTGGTTGGCACGGGTGGTGTCCTTGTTCGCGCAGCAGCTTTGCATTGCTGGGATTCGACAACAGTGTCATGTGCTCCACGACTTCGGCCTCTGGCGTGGGGGACTGGACCCGGCGCTGGGTAGTGTCACGCCTGCCGCGGTCGTGGCCCCTTGGCCCAGTTACGCTGTCTGACCTTTGCTACACTATGTCGTTGGACGGTGAGGAGAGTCTTCTCTATCCTTGACGCTTGCCTCCTTGCTTTTTCTTTCCACCTTGTGCCATGGATGGCGGTGCTTGTGTGCTTTCATACCCCGTTGTTGTGCCGGTCAGGGGCGGCGTTTCCATGTTCCTTCTCATTAATTCAGTTTATATTAAAAAAATGAAAAAATTGGACGTCTCCACTTTCTGGGTGTGGGGCTCAATGGTGTACATTCTCCTCAATAAGTACCAACGTTCGCATCAACACACTTCTAAGGTCCACCTACGTGCCGCTCGTCACATGTTTGTCGGGTTCGCCCCAAGGTCGGCTGGCTAGGTGTTCCTCGACCATGTCACCGGCCAAGAAAAAAAAGCATTGATGCCGCCTTCGACGAAAGCCTCTCAATCTTTCCCACTACCTCCCACTCCACACCCACTCTTGAGAGGGCGCACTTGGATGTCCTGTCCTCCCCGCCACTTCTCCCGACCCCATCCTCAATGTCTCCTCCGAGCCCTTCCTCCACTACCTCCCTTGCCGGTTCCCCCCCCTCCTCCCTCCTCCTCACCTCCCTCCTCACCTTCCACATTCCCACTTCATCCTCCCTCCTCTCCTGCCGGCTCCCCCCCTTTATCCTCAGCCCCTCCCCCTCCCCCAGCTCATGGTTCCTCCCCTCCCCCTCCCCCACCCCCTCTAATTTCCCCTCCACCCGTTCGCTCAGCCCCCTCCTCCTGCCGCACCGTTGGCCTCTGAAAGCTGCGTGGTCTTGGCCTCCTCCTCCATTCATCCTCCTTCCCCTCCCTCCCACCCTCCTCCCCACCCACGCTTCCACCTTGTCCTTCCGTCGGCCCTCCTCGCTCCTCCCGCCTTCAGCCATCCCTCCCTCGTTGTGGTGACATTGGTCTTGTTGAGGACCGTCGCAAAGAGGTCGTCTCCCTCAAAACTTCCTCCGCCACCCTTCCTCATTGGCTTCACCGTCCCTCTCTTTGATTTTCACCACCTTTTAGTCCCCGCCCTCTCCTCCCTTCACTCTCCTCTTCTCCGTCACCACTACTCCCTCCCCTCCCATCACGGTTCCCTACACTTATGAGCAAGCTCTTGGTGGGCTTCACGTCACGGAGTGGCGTATTTTAACGGACAGAGAAATCACTAACTTTCAGTCCACCCGCACCTTCTCCGACGTTCTTCGCCCTCCCACCACCAATGTGGTCAAGGGTATGTGGATTTACCGGGTAAACGTTGCCCTTGAAAAGATGGTGGAATTCAAAGCCCGGTCCGTCGTCAAGGTTTTCTCACAACGGCACGTCGTCAATTTCTTTGACACGTACTCCCCCACGGCCAAATTCGCCACCTTTCGCACCTTCCTTCACATCGCTGCCGCTTACAATATGGAGCTCCACTCTATGGATGTCTCTGCCGCCTTCCTTCATGAGACCAACTTCCTTGAGCCTCTCAATGGTCATCCCACCACCCTCTTTGATGCCATTTGATGACTCCATCGACTCGTCTACGGCCTCAAACAATCACCCCAGGAGTGGCAATCCAAGCTCCGCTCTACTCTCATTTTCCTCAGGTTCCAAGCTGCCGACAGGGACCTCGCCGAGCTCATGGCCCTCGAACAAGTCTTCATGCAGCAATTCACCAAGAAGGATCTCGGCAGGCTAATCCACTACTTGGACAAGGAAGTCCAACAAGACCGTCCGAACTGCACCGACACTCTGGCTCAAGAAACGGCATATATGACCAATCACCTCACCCCTGAAACTGTGAATTGACAAGTGTTTTGGGATGTGAACACAATAGTGAACATGGACGTCTAACGAAAACTAGTACGCAGTACATATAATCCTTGATAAATAACGTGTTATACAATGTATGCATATCTCGGCTCTAGTTACATGAATTGAGGTTGTTCTCTGAAAAATGTTTGCATACATGAATACACTTTCTGATACACCAATTGTTGAGTGTAAGAATCTAGGGTGATTAACCATATCTCAAGCGAGGAGGGTAGGCCAGGTCAGGATGGGTGCAAACCATGGCATACATGAGACAACCAACCAACTGAGGGAAGGGGTACAACGAGGGTGTTGTGGTGGGGAAAGAGGGGTCGGTGAGGCCATGGTCGGTGTGGAGGGGCGTTGTTGAGGAAAGGGGTCCAACAACGCCCCTTCACGCCAACGCAACAACGCCCCTCCACACCGACCATGGCCTCACCGACCCCTCTTCCCCCACAACACCCTCTTTGGACCCCTTTCCTCAGTTGGTTGGTTGTCTCTTGTATGCCATGGTTTGCACCCATCCTGACCTGGCCTACCCTCCTCCCTTTGTTGGCCCAGGCCGGTTCTCCTCCAAGCACTAGTGTGCTACGAAGTGGGTCCTTCGCTACCTCCACTCCACTCAAGCATACGGCATCCGTCATGGTACAAGCTCCTAAAGCTTGACCGTTGAGAGAGAGGTACTACACTTTATCGTGCATGAGAACTTGTGAATCCTTTGTTCATGTACGCGATGATGTACTCTTCAGATTT
>SZWC01009106.1:27305-34613 GCA_023375785.1 Penium margaritaceum
CATGACCATAAGGAGTGAACCACGAAAGCATTCTCTAGCTCTCTATGTCATGTGTGATTGGTCAGCCTGATTACTAGGCTGATTTCCTCTCTTGTGTGAGCTTGTGAACTCTGGTATGTGAGTATTAGCCTCCATGGTTAAGTGGTGTGGCTTGTGAGAGGGCTGACTTGTCCAAGCTCTAGTTTTATATGCATTCTATCATTTTGAGTGATTCAAAAACAATTCTTCAGCACAATTGATGCCCTTTCAGTCCCACATGCTCGCTGCTCCAAAACTACCTCTCTCCTCCATATCCAACACTTGGTTTCAGAGCCAAATCATGTCGTTTCAGCCACCAAATGCCATGAATTTGAAAGTGTTAGATTAGGGTCAAACCTTGACCAAATTTGATGATCGACCTAAGGATCTTGTAGCTTGCAAGACAAGCTTTGCAACGAGCCCAAGATCACAAAGATCTAACGGTCAGATGCAGAGTTGTGCTCAAAACGAGGTCGGCCTGCGCTACTTTCTTCTCTCTAAGTAAAACAGTCGTCTTGTAATGACCATAACTCTCTTGTTTCTTGCTCAAATATAAAAAGTAGCACATGCAGATAAAAGTATTTTTCCTAAAATTTCCAGAGGTAAAAAAATAATTGCATTCCATACGTACGTTTGGGAAAAACGTCGTTTACAAGTTGACTGGTCTGAGCTGGAGTAGGAGCAGCAGTACACCCTATTTTCAAAAGGGCATATATTTCAAAATCCCCTGTTGATTACCCAATTTTATGGGTCCATGTGAAAGGTTTTTAGCTAAATTTTCTAGTGCTGGGCTCAGGTTTTCCAATTTCTCAATCTACTGGCTTCTATAGTTGATTTTCTGTCAGACAGATTTCTGACAGAAGCAAAAGCATAAGCAGGGGTAGCGCGGTCATTCAAGCGCAACGTTGAGCATCACCAAGGGTCAAATAGGAGCAGCAGGCGTTGTGACAGCAGCCCAGCCTTTGGAGAGGTTGGGAGGAAACGCCAACTTCACATTTTAGAAGATCCGTACCCGCCTCCTTTTATAGGAGAAGGGCTTGTGGGAGGTGGTGAGCAGCGACGAGCCGGCTTCGGTTCCATAGGCAAAAAACATCACCGCAACACAGGTGGTGGCGGAGAAGACGCCGCAGAAAGGTGCAACATATGCAAGTTCATCTACAACTGCAGTAGCGGCATATGAGGAGTGGAAAGAAAGACAGGCTTATAGGTTACTTGTTAACACCATCCCTAACCTGCATGTTCAATACATGAGTGACAAGGCTACTACAAAGGAGTGGGACGTGTTGTGCAAGAAGTATGAGAGCAAGGATCTTACATTCCGTATACGTTTCGAGAAAACAATGATGACATTGAAAATGCAGGGTGGTGAAGAGATGGAGGCGTATCTGGACAGGGCAAAGGATGTGGCGAAGCAGCTAAAAACTGTCGGGAACCCTGTGAAAGATATGCGATTTATTCTCTTTTTATTGAGGGGACTCCCAACAAGTTACGACACGATGTGAGAGACGCTGGAGTACCAGCCAACTCTCTACCTTGACTTCATTTGTACACACTTGGTACAGGTGGAACTGCATTGCAATGCAACAAAGTGCAACGTCGACAACAAAAGTGAAGCAACTTTTATGGCCATAGGCTCACGCAACCAACGTCTGTCTGGGGAGCAGAGAGGCAAGAAGAAAAGGCAAGTGCCACTACTGCCAGAAAGAGGGGCATTGCAAGGAAGAGTGCTTCAAGTTCAAGAGGAACCAGAAGGAGCAGCAGCAGCAGCAGCAGCAGAAGCAACAGCCTTCACAACAGTCACAGGAGCGTCAACAGCATCATCAGCAGCAGCAGAACCAGACTGGAGTACACCACTTTGGCAATATGAATGTTGCAAGGAGGTGCGCGACCGCCTCTTCATGACCAAGTCTGATATGTCACAGGTAAAGAAGGCGGATCTGGCGTGGTACAAGGATTTGGGGTGTACGAAGAGTCTGATGTACCACAAGGAGTAGTTCTTGTAACTCCTGTCGATCCCCCCTCGCCCTATTTCTTTGGGTGATGATTGGGTGGTTTATGCTAAGGGGATTGTGATTGTGGAGATGTGGTTGGAGACCCCGTATGGTATTGAAGTAGGAGTGTTTCATGGCGTGCTGTATGTACCTGATGTTGTATTCAACCTTCTCTTAGTCTCCTCTCTCACCAATACAAGATAGCACATCGTCTTTGACGATGAATATGGCTACATCCTCAACAAGAATACAGGAGAGGAGTTGGCCAGGTCGGTGAAGGAGTACGACATGTACCGCCAGTTGGGGGCAACAAAAATCCTACTTGAGCAGAGTCCTGCAACAGTGGTGCAAGCAGCAGATGGTGATATCTGGCATGTGCGCTACAGCCACATCGACATGCGCGCCTTGTAGGAACTTCAAGTGAAGCAGATGGTGTGCGACCTGTCTACCGCCTTCAACTTTGAGCAACAGTTATACATTGGCTGTTTGGAAGAGAAGTAGCACCGTGAGGCGCTCTCTGGAGCAGAGGAGCGTGCGAAGGAGGTGTTGGAGCTGGTTCACACAGACTTTTGCGGCCCGCTGCAGACCCAGAGTTTTGGAGGCTCTAGGCATTTTCTGACCTTCGTTGATGATTTTACCCGTTACACTGTTGTGTACTTCCTTTCTTCCAAAAACCAGTGCTTTGACAGGTTCAAGGAGTTTAAGGCAATGGTAAAGAACGAGACCGGCAATAAGATTAAGGCATTGTACAATGACCGTGGTGAAGAGTACCTGAGGAAGGAGTTTCAAGACTACCTCGCAGCAGGTGGCATCAAGGCGCAGCACACTACGCCATACTCGTCTCAACAGACCGGTGTACCAGAACTCGCCAACCGCACCATTTTTGAGTCGGCACGCTCCATGCTGCTTGCGACTCGGCTCACCTACGACTTCTGGGCCGAAGCAGTGAGCACTACGATGTACATCAAGAACCACAGTCAAACGAAGGTGTTGGAGTAGATGCCATTGTATGAGGCGTGGTTCGACAAAAAGCCGAGCGTGGGTCATCTCCAAGCGTTTGGCTGCTTGACGCACATGCACGTGCCCAAGGAGAAGCGGCAGAAGTAGGATGAAAAGAGCGCGCAGATGTAAATGATCGGCTATGATGTGGCAAGTAAAGCGTATCGCCCCTATGAGAGGGATTCTTGCCACGTCATCATCTCCAAAGACATCATCTTCAACAAGAGTAACGTCATCGGCACGAATATTGTCTGTGAGGAGGCAACAGAACTAATAGCTGACAAAGCAGTGGGAGCAAACATCCCTCCTACTCCACTCTCTCTTGATCTTTTTTCTACTGTAACAGTGGGAGAACCAGTCTACTCTTCCAAGTCTGATGCAGAAGATACAATGGTTTCATCGATAGCAGAAGATGTAGTACCACCAGTAACAATAGTTGTGCCAGTAGCATCACGCCAGCCGCCTGCTAACGCTCCAGGATCAAGTAGCAGGGTACCCTCTCAAAGTGCGCTACAAGCCTGGTGAGCGCAGCCATTTCTGGATGCTGTAAAAAACAGAATGGATGAATGTCACAGTTACAACAGACTCAGATGAGCCAATGTCGTACAAGGAGGCTATGACTGCATCAGATGCAGCAGATTGGGTGTAAGTTGTGTAGTAGGAGATACAGTCGGAGCTTGACAACGACGCGTGAGAGCTAATTGAGCGTCCCCCTGGACGCAGAGCAATCAAGTACAATTGGGTGTTCAAGAAGAAGCGGAGAGCAAATGACAACCTCAAAAAGTACAAGGTGAGGCTAGTTGCAAAGGACTATTCACAGCAAGAATGCATCGAATACACGGAAACCTTTACCCCTATTGCAAAGTTTGTCTCTGTGTACACAGAGACAAACCCCTCAGCAAGAATGCATACTTCCTCGTCATGCAGATCATGCGTGTCCGCAAAGCACACACCTTCTCCCTACAACAGAGCCGCTACATCAAGGATGTCTTGTAGCGATTTGGCATGACAGAGGTAAAGCCCATCGGTACGCCGCTTGAGACGTGACAATATCTTGTGGTTTTTGGTGGAGAAGCAGATACACTTGAGTGACAAAAGTACTAGAGCGATGTTGGTAGTCTCATGTACCTGATGGTGGCAACCAGGCCAGACCTCGCACAGGCTGTGAGCATTGTGAGCCAGAACATGGCGAACCCCGGACCTGAGTACCTGGAGGTAGTGAAGCGGATCTTCTGCTATCTTACTGGAACCATCAACATCCGAATCACCTACAACGATATCAACAATAACATCATCGACTACACAGAAGCAAATCAGAATTCAAACCCTAAGGACCACAAGCCCATCTCTGAATATGTGTTTCTCATGAATGGGGGTACCATAAGCTGGTGCAATAAACAACAGGTGGTTGTGGCCACCTCAAACACGGAAGCTGAGTACGTGTCTCTCGGCTTTGGAGCAAAAGAAGCAGTTTGGCTCTAGCGTCTTATAGCAGAGGTGAATAGGAGTGCAGCAGAACCTGTTCCTGTGCGCGTCGACAACCAGAGCGCAATTGAACTCGCCAAGAACTCTCAGCATCATGCACGCACCAAGCATATTGACATTGCGTACCATTTCGTTAGACACATGGTGCAAGAAGGTGCTATCAAGCTGGAGTTCACTGTAACCAGCAAGCAGGTTGTTGATTTCTGCACCAAGCCAATGACCCGCGAGAAGCAGAAGTTTTGCATGAAGAGATATAGACTCGGTCCACTCTGACTGCGGTAAAATGAGAGATTGTTGGAAATTGGGTCATCCGACTCAGCTTCAGGTCCACAAAAGCAAGTTTCAGAAAACTACCAGGTGCTTGCTCCGATCGTCAATCTGACTTTACCATGAGAAAGATGAGGTGGCAAAATACCTATGGTTCAAGTTTCAGGCTGATCCAACGGTCGGTTGAGAGATAAATCTTCAGAATTTGTGGGGTCATTGACCGCCGATGTCTGGGTGGCCATGGGCGACGACTCCATGCCTTAGCCTCAGAAATGAAAAAGGCAAGAGGTCCAGGGTCAAGACCTGATGAGAAAAATATCCAAAAGGTCCTAGATTCTTGCATTGCCTTGTCAGAGTGTGTTGACTAGGAAAATAACTCTTTTCATTTTACTTTTTAGGTGATGTGAGATCCTTGTGTGCTAGCCATGAAAACATGGCAATGAGATTGTGGGTTATGTGATCACTAGGAGTAAGTCATGAGAGCATTCTTTAGCTCTCTAGGTCGTGTGATTGGTCAGCCTGATTACTAGGCTAATTTCCTCTGTTGTATGAGTTCGTGTACTCTAGTGTGTGGGCCTTTAGCCTCCATGGCTAAGTGGTGTAACTTGTGAGAGGGCTGACTTGTCCAAGCTCTAGCTCTATATATACTCCAGCATTGTGAGTGATTCAAAAACAATTCTTCAGCACAACTGATGCCCTTTGAGTCACACATGCTCGCTGCTCCAAGACTACCTCTCTCCTCCAGATCCGACACCCCCACCCCACCCCACCCACCTCATCCTGCCCGTCCTCAGCAACAACATACCATCATAGTTTTTGGTGTTAACATTGCAATTAGATGCACTCTCATCAAACCAAAGGAAGATGATGGAGAATGTCGTATTGGATCTAGGACAGAAGCCAACGGAGGGTAAGATAGTACTGATGTGCGGGTGGATGACAATGCCACCTAAGAAGTGGTGCATGTGCAAGTGGATTTCAACCCACCTAAAGATGGAATTTATGTGCAAGTGGATGTCGACCTAGGTTAAGGTAGCCCTTATGTGCGAGAAGGTGGTGTTGGCAGGGCCAGCAACTCGGCATTTTTCCCATGTAAGGTGGTGGTGCTTTGTACACTTCCCCTAGTATACTGCCAAGCACTGCATGTCAACAGTGTGGGCAGCACCAAACGTGCCCCTCCATGGTGCTTTTGGGAGAGCATCTAACATGGTTCCAATGTTTGTGGACTTCAGGGAAACAGATGAGACATCCCAGCTGGGTGTGATGTGTGGACGATACTCAGCACCTTATTCAGAACAGTTCCATGACTTTCCCAGATTTCTCTGAAGCCTTCCTTGCAGAAGAAGCGTTCAAGGTGTTCACATGGGGCATCCGGGAATGCCTTTGACATATTGAACGCCCCAGAAGCATAAGGGCATGGGATGAGTTCTTTCTTTAAAACATGTAGAAAGAAAATTTTCAGTTCTTTTCTTCAATCCTGTCATCAGATAGAAAGGGCCAGGGGACCGGTGCCATCCCAAGAACCATGGGCAGAAGCTGCCCGCTACAAGGATGGATTTGTCGGCATGGGACTTAAACTAGGACCCTCTCGTCCCCAGAGAATCTGAGGTCTAGAGTTATCCACTGCGCCAGCAGTGAATACAATTTTGGGAATGCTTTGCAAAACGTTGAAGCCTTAATTTGAAACGCCCCACAAATATCTGAAGTATGCCTCTATCCATCACTGGCAAGTGGATTTTAGTGCAAGGTAAGACGGTGTCCATGTCCGGGTGACTGCTGTGAAGGTGCACCTTGCTGCTTACCTTGCAGCCTGTTTCACGTGGTAACACTTGCGCTTGTCATGTGCATGGCTTCCATGAGGTATGCCTTTGGACGTGCATGGTATGATCTTGGAGACGATGGCGTGAGTCTGTTGCTATCCATGTGGCATGCACTAGTTGGCATCCATGTGGCATGCAGTAGTTGGCATCCATGTGGCATGTGTTTGGGAGCATGCAGGGCCTCATGCCAGTGGTGGCGGACTTGGGTCTTGTCCACATAATAGAGGACTTCAAGACACATGTGACCACACGGGTCATGGGGACCAGGTTCTACCTCGACCCAGTCTACTTTGAACGGGGTGAGTTCCCCCTTCTTGCCCTCATCCCTTCTTCCTGTTTTTCCTGACCTTCTCTCTGCTGTCTTAGTGGGAAATGAGAGGAGGACGGGAACGCGGATGGCGCAGTTTGCCTACATCGGTCCATGAGGAGCAGCGTTTGTCTCGACGCGCTGGAAAAACATGAACACAAAACCATGCAGAGGAAAGACGACAACACCATGGAAAGGGATGAGGACATGAAGGTTACAAGGAGAGTGTTTGGACTGTGACACACAGAAGGTTGGAGAGGGTAAGGGTGAATTAGGTGGAGGAAAAATAAGTGCGGTTGAGAATTCCATGTGAGTGAAGAGGGGGACAAAGATGCGGCGAGGGCAGGGGGCAGAGGAGTAGGTGGCAGGAGTGAGGGGGCACAGGAGTCGACGGAAGGAGTGAGGGGGCACAGGAGTAGGC
>SZWC01009106.1:66671-100473 GCA_023375785.1 Penium margaritaceum
GTTCCAGATTGAGAAAATCTCAATCTCGAACTATTCTCCATGGTGAAACATCATTCTCACCTGGATCTTGAAGTTGAAGGACAAGAATTTTACAGTCGAATTTTCTAATGTACACTTCAATCTGATCACGCCAAAAATGACGACATACATGCATACACGTGGGAAATATGGATATGCAGTTTTTGGTAGATTTCCAATGGGGATTACATAATGAAACAATTTCCATGTAGAAGATTGTTCATCTCCTTGCGAAGAAAATTCCATACACATGTTTATCGCGACGCACTAGACCTGCCGGTCCCATATTGGTTTGAACCGTCGCATCGCAAAACTTGACGTGACAATTTTATCTGACATCTGGCATTCGAGTGGCACGCGTTCATGCACGCATGCACGCACGCACACATGCACACACGCACGCACGCATGCACGCACGCACGGCATGCACGCACGCACACATGCAACCATGCATGCATGTACGCACGCACGTACGCACACACCCACGCACGCACGTACGCTTGCATGCACACACGTACGCGCGCGTGCACACACACACACAAACACACACACACACACACACACACACACACACTGAAACCCACAAGGTATTGCCGCGTTTGAAGCGGCGTGCCGATGGGCTTTGCCTCTGCCATGTCGGACTGCTGCAAGACATCCTTGATGTAGCGGCTCTACTGTAGGGAGAGGGTGTGTGCTTTGCGGTCACGCATCATCTGGATGTTGAGGGAGTATGATGCCTCTCCGAGATCAGACATCTGGAAGTGCTCCTGTATTGCCTCTTTCAACTCCTACAGTGTAGACATGCTGTTGGAAAGGAGGAATATGTCATTCACATAGACAATGATGATGAAGACCTCACGCTCATGCTGCCAGCGATAGAAGCTGTAGTCACACTCACTGTACTCAAACCCCATGCACTGTAGTGCCGTATCCAACTTCTGGTGCCATGCACGCGACGCTTGCTTGAGGCTGTATAGCGAATTTTACAGCTTACAAACCAGGTGCTCTTGGCCATCTATGACAAATCCCTCCGGCTGCTCCATGTAAATCTCCTCCAACAAGTCACCATTCAAGAATGCAATCTTGATATCCATGTGATGGATCTCAAAATCCTCAGCTGTTCCATAAGAGAGAAGAGTGCGCACAGAGGTAAACTTTGTAACGGGAGCAAAGATTTCCATGTAGTTGATACCTTCCTACTGTGAATAGCCCTTTGCGACTAGCCTTACCTTCTACTTTTTTAGGTTGTCATATGCTCCCCGCTTCTTGAATACCCACTTGCACTTGAACACTTTATGCAAAGGTGGACACTCAGTTAGCACTCACGTGTCAAACTACGACGGTATTTCCTACTGCACTGCTTGCGTCCAATCTGCTACATCTGGTATAGCCATAGCCTTCTTGTACGAAATTGGCTCATCTGAGACTGCTGCAACTGCAACATTCATCTGTTCTGGTTTTTGCAACATCCAGAAATGGCCGTGCTCACCAGGCATGTAGCGCCCCCTGAGAGGGTACTTGCGACCTGATGCTGGAGTGTTAGCGGGCGGCTGACACGGTGCTACTGGCACAACTACTTGTTGAATTTTACATAACAGAATCTTTAGGAATCTTCAGATGAGGTACTCTGATAGTTCAACTCTCTGATGCTGTACTGAATCGTTGGTGATGACCTCTCAGCTATGAGTTACCACTCACACACACAAAGGCACTCTTGCCTCAGTAATGTCACTGACTGTGTGATTCAAGAGTATGAATTGAAGGTACAGTTACACGACTCGTCTCACAAGCTTTCCAACGGTACCAAGCTTGTTCAAAATGGTTACACACAGACGAAGTAATAGGAAATACAAACCTACAGCTACTTATCTGTCTATACTAGCTAGAAGCAGAAAAGTACAAGTGTTGGCACAGTCCGGTCTCCTTGTGTCTTCACAGGATCTTCCGAACACCGCTCGATGATCTCCGATCATCGGCAGACCGAGGTTGGCGGATGCCCAGCGCCCTCGGTGCGATCCACAGACGAGATCGTCCGGATCTGCAGTGGCTTCTTATGACCATTAATCTGGCTCAGGAATTTGTATCACGATGATGGATTGACCGCACGTCTTGATTCAGCGACGGCGCCGATCAATCCAACTGCCCTCGCAGGATGCGTGACCACAGGATCCATCTTTAGAAAGAGCAATATCTTCCGCGTTTCCTTGTTCCTTGCCACGTCAGCAGACTCGGAGTCGAGAGGAGCTCACGCTCGCACTCTCGCCTCGTCTGCCAGACCAGACATCTTGTTGGTCCAAAAACTGCCCAAATATATGGCTTCCGGTAGGGTTATTTCATCAGCTCTCCGGAGCTCCAATAGGATGAGTAAAGAGAGTAGGGCCGCAGATGGATGGATCAGTGGGACGCCTAAAGAGGCCTGCCCACAGCCATACCATGCCCCGCCATATAGGATAGACAGGAGGGTCGAGAGAGAGATGTGGATCTCTCTCTCGGCCCTCTTGTTTTTCCTTTTTGTTGATGTTGTGCCGAGCCCAATAGATCAGTGGATCGAGATAATCTGACGGCTGTCCTTTTTCCAACATTCCCCCCCTTGTCGATCCAGCGCTGATGAAGTTGGAGCCGACAAGTGGAAAAAGAAAGTAGCCCCCCCGTGAGAGTAGAGCCGGGAGGATGGGGGCGACAGAAAAAGGAGGCAGGGCGAGGCAAAGGAATGCCCGGCAAAAGAGATCCCCCCCCCGGGCCAACCGAGCCTCGCATAGAGAGAAAAGAGAGAGGTCCGGAGTAGCAAGACTCAGGGTGTACAGTGGTGAGAACTTTGTAGCCCGGGCAATGCCCCGACGGCTGAGAAATAGACCGGTCCCAACAGCACACCCTGCCCGGACTTGGGGGAGTGGGCCCCCTCCCGCTCATCCAGCCCGCAGGGTGAGCTTGACAGGGGCAGCCCACCCATGGGGGTCTGAAGATAGAAGAAGAACCGGGCAGGATATAGCTAAAGAGAAATTACAGTTCTGAGCGGCGTGGCTCCAGCGTCGAACAGGCCAGGGGGAGAGGACGTTGGCGTTATGTGAGGACCGAGCCGCGAGAGGAAAGAAAGGCGCAAGGAGATAGAGAACAGCGACAGGCAGAAGCAAGGGAGGTGGGGAAAACGGTTGCACGCAACCCGCGTCCGTGCCAACGCCTCATGTGGGGGGTACGGAAACGGGAAGCGACGACGGCTCCACCGAGGACAATCTCCGTCCGTCCCAACGTCTCATACGGGGGTGACAGAAAGAGAGAGCCGGGAATGAGCGGCAGCGGGGAGGAACCGAGAAGGAAGAAGGCAACGCCAATGACTGTCAGGACGAGGAGAGAAGACCCAAGCGAGTGCAGAGATGAGCGTGACGATCAGCAGAGAGAGCTTTGGTGAAGATGTCAGCAGTCTGATCACCCTTGGGGAGATAATGCATGGCGACTTCGCCCTCCGTGACAGCATCACGAACGTAGTGATACTGCCGATGAACGTGCTTGGTGCGGTCATGGAGAACCGGGTCCTCGGAAAGAGCGATAGCCCCTTCGTTGTCACAGTGGATGGGCGTGGGTTTGAGTTGATCAAATCCAAGCTCGCTCAGAAGCATACGAAGGCAAACCGCCTCTCTTGTATATTCGCTCTCAGCAATGTATTCAGCTTCCGTAGAAGAGAGAGCGACCACAGATTGCTTTTTACTGCGCCAGCTGACGGGTCCACCGTTGAGGAGGAAAACATACCCAGAGGTGGAGCGGCGTGTGGTGTGATCACCAGAGAGATCAGAATCACAGAAACCCTGGAGAATATTGTTCCCAGAGGAGTAGCGGATAGCAAGAGAAGTAGAGCCTCGGAGGTAGCGAATGTTGCGCTTGGCAACCACGATGTGAGCAGCAGTAGTGCGTTGACAGCCTTGACTGAGGAGGCCAACAGCAAACGAGAGATCAGGTCTTGTCGCCACAGAAGAGTACATCAGGGAGCCCACCATGCGCGGGAAAGCTTGGGCATCTTCCAAGGAGGCCAAGGGTGTGGCTGCTGTGACTGGTTTGGTAAGACCATGATCCTTGGAGAGTGGGGTAGTTTGTGAAGTGGATGTACCAAGCCCGAACTTGTCAGCCACACGTTGAGCATACGTGGCTTGGGTTAGCGTGACTTGTCCGTGCATGAAATCATGAGTGATTTGAATCCCAAGGTAGTACTTGAGAGTACTCTCAAGAGAGTACTTGAGAGTACTTGAGAGGTACGATCCAAACAAAATAAGGTCGTCCACGTAGAGAATAACGCTGAGAAGGTTGGACCCGCCGCGGAAGTACACTGAGTGGTCACGCCCTCCAACGCCTGCACTCTGACGAGTGCAGGCGTTGGAGACCTTGGACCAAAAAGAACTCGTGGATCTTCAGGTTCCACTGTCGTGGAGCTTGCTTCAGCCCATACAGAGACTTGTTGAGCTTACAGACATGATCGGGTTGGTCTGGAGAGACGAAACCTTCTGGTTGCGTCATGTAGATAATTTCCTTGAGATCACCGTTGAGAAAGGCACTTTTGATGTCCATTTGGTGGAGATGCCATTTGTTGTTAGCAGCCAGAGAGAGGATCACCCTGATGGATGAGTACTTGGCCACCGGTGCAAAGGTGTCTTCGTAGTTCACTCCCAGGACTTGGCTGAAGCCCCGCGCAACGAGACGTGCCTTGTGGCGATCAGGTGTACCTGCACTGGTCAGCTTGGTCTTGAACACCCACTTACATGTGACAATGGGCGTGTTGGGTGGTCGAGGGACCAGATCCCATGTGTGCTGTTTTTGAAGTTGAGAGAGCTCCTCTTGATCTGTTTGGCGCCATTGGTCTGCATCCGGGTGACGCATAGCATCTTTGAAGCTGGTGGGATCCACCACTTGTGTGAGTAGTACTGTGTGATCAAGGTCGTCGTCTACGGAGAGCTCGGTTGTGGACAGAAAACCAAGCTGAAGGAATGTCGGAGGTCTGGTGAGTCTGGCTGACTGGCGTTGTCCTGATTGTGACGGAGTGCTGGAGACGACCTTCTATGGGGCAGTGGAAGCATGATGATGTTCCTCTAGAACCACAGGAGGGAGGACACCAGCGTGGTCATCAGGTGTGGGATCGACAGAGAATTTTTGCAGAGGTGGTGGAGTTGTCTCAATGTAGACAGTAGGTGTGACTGCTGGTGGTGTTGCATCACATGCTCAGTTGAAGAAACTTTCGTCGAAGATGGGTTGCCTGCTCCGAATCACACGTTTGGAGTCTGGATCCCAAAGTCGGTAGATGTCACGTGTCTCATACCCAAGAAGGATACAGACTTTGGATCGTGGATCCAGCTTGCAACGCTCTTCTGGACGGACCCAGGCATGCGCTGTGCATCCAAATATACGAATGTGTCCCAGATAAGGCTTGTTCCCGGTCCATGCTTCGTAGGGCGTGGATGCACCTGCAGGCAGCTTAGTTTTGGGGAGACGATTTGTGATGTATGCTGCAGTGTGGAGAGCTTCAGCCCAGAACGCAGATGAGAGGCCGGCTGTATGAAGCATAGTCCGGACTCTTTCAAGGAGAGTCTGATTCATCCTCTCTGCTTTGTCATTCTGTTGTGGAGTATATGGCACCGTGGTTTGGTGTTCAATGCCTCTTTCATTGTAGAAGGCTTTGAGGTTGCGGTTGACAAACTCTGTCCCATTGTCAGTTCGGATCTTCTTGACTGTCAGGCTGGTCTCGTTTTCAACCTGTCAAACCCAAGTTTTAATCTCTTCAATAGCGTCAGACTTGAAGCGGAGAATCCGGGTCCAGACCATATGCGTGTAGTCATCCAGGATGACGAGAAAATAGTGCTTGTTGGAGAGAGAGCCTTCCTTGATTTAGCAGAGATCCATGTGCACGAGTTCCAGGCACTCATGAGTCCCATGTGACGGAAGTGACTGAAAAGACGCTCGATGTTGTTTTCCTGTGATGCAACCTTCACACATGGGTGCTTCTCTGTCTTGCAATAGGCTGTTTGGGAGATCATGAGCAACTGAATCTGCAGCCATTTTGGTTAGAGTGGGATAGCTGACATGTGCCAGCCGCTTGTGCCAAAGTTTTGTCATGGTTGACAGGGTCATTGTTTTTGCCGACGTAGGTGAAGAGGCCACAAATGCCATCTCTTGTATTTCTGAGTGTCTTGAGGGTTCGCTGGTGTCAAGGTTGGTCAGATTTCCCATGCGAGTAGCCACTGCTGCCAGTTGGGATGTTTGGTTGTACACTTTGCAGTTCTTATCAGTGTCAAACACAACTTTGAAGCCTCTGTCGTTGAGCTTTGTAACTGAAAGAAGATTGGCTACAAGGTCTGGTACGTAGAGTACATCCTCGAAGGTCCTTATGGCTGGTTTTCCATTGCATTTGATGCCAACCTTGACTGTCCCTTGTCCGTAGGCAGGGATAGTCCTCCCATCACCGAGGCGGACTTCTCGTGGTGTCAGAAAACGCTTTAAGTTGATAAACCAGTCCTTCTTGCAGGTCATCTGTTTTGTACAGCCAGAGTCCATGATCCATGCCAGAATGCCGGCAGCCAGAAGAAGGGCACTGTCGATGGAGCACATGGCCAACTCTTCAGTCACGAATTCTTCTTCTGTCAGGGTGTGATGTGCTGTTTCTTTTGTTGCTGAGCCATAGGTTGAATGCTCTGGCTGCTATGTCTTTGTCAGGCAGGATTGGTCCTTCAGATAGAAGATTCAGCTGAAAGTTGTCTTCTTCGTCTGATGATTCCTGTGCTTTGGTGGACCCTATGAGAAAAGCAGCCATGGTGGACATGTAGGTGGTCAGCATTGTTTGATGTGGTCGGTGAGATCCATATTGGCGAGCGAAATGTGGGCGTCGTTTAGGGCAGTCCACGGCAATATGTCCCTTCTGCTTGCACGTCCAGCACACTCGATCAGTCGGTGGAACAAAGCCCCGTGGTGAATGTGGGGTTGGTTGATCTCTGCTGTTGAAATGTGTAAGAGATCCGTGACTACCATTTCCATAAGCT
The DNA here is from genome assembly GCA_023375785.1 of Penium margaritaceum. NCBI lineage: Eukaryota > Viridiplantae > Streptophyta > Zygnematophyceae > Desmidiales > Peniaceae > Penium > Penium margaritaceum. The sequence continues at coordinate 73,703 of SZWC01009106.1, forward strand.
CCAAACTTCTTTGTCCTTTGTCCTTGGTATTTGGTCACAAGACCGGTTTCTCCTCCGTTGTCTTTGACATACTGTTCTTCAACCATCATGAGTTCTTCGACGGCCTTCTCCAGAGTCAGAGATTATGGTTGACTTCCAGGTAGTGCTGCTTCTGCTACTGCTGTTGGTGCTGCTTCAGCGGCGGCACCAGGTGCCCCACCTACGGCTCTTCCTTGTGCACCAATAGCTTACTGTAATGTTGTTCGGAGTTCAGCAAGTTGAGCATCAAAGGTCTTCCCTTATTTCTGAAAGGTCTGAAGTCGGTTGATAGTGTCTTTGAATCTGGCAGGTAGTCCACGAAAGAGGGTTAGTACTAGAACTCTTTCAGAGATGACTTCTCCCATCGATGAAATGCGGCTGGCCAGGTATTTAAGGTGCGACACATGGTCTTCCAGGTGTGTTCCTTCTTCCATTTGCTGAGTATGAAACTCTGTCAGTAGACTTCCCAACTCAACATCGATTGTCCTTTCATAGCGACTCTTCAGGGCCTTCCAGGCTTTCCTTGGACAATTGGTTGGATTGTTTTCTCTGATGATAAACTTGAGCCGCTCTGTTAGGTTCAGTGCCAGAATTGAGAAGGCCTGATCACAACGCCGCTTCCAGCTGACATGTTCTTCAGGTGACGCTCCTGCAGGTAATGTGTCAGTGGGAGGATCGCAGACGACGCCCCATAGGCCTTTGTTTAGAAATATCATCTCAATGTTGAAGGCAAAGATATGGTAGTCATCGCTCAATGATCTCCGATCATCGGCAGACCGAGGTTGGTGGATGCCCAGCGCCCTCGGTGCGATCCACGGACGAGATCGTCCGGATCTACGGTAGCTTCTCATGACCATTGATCTGGCTCAGGAATTTGTCTCACAATGATGGATTGACCGCACCTCTCGATTCAGCAACGGCGCCGATCAATCCAACTGCCCTTGCAGGATGCGTGACCACAGGATCCATCTTTAGAAAGAGCAATATCTTCCGCGTTTCCTTGTTCCTTGCCACATCAGCACACTCGGAGTCGAGAGGAGCTCACGCTCGCACTCTCGCCATGTCTGCCAGACCACACATCTTGTTGGTCCAAAAACTGCCCAAATATATGGCTTCCGGTAGGGTTATTTCATCAGCTCTCCGGAGCTCCAATAGGATGAGTAGAGAGAGTAGGGCCGTGGATGGATGGATCAGTGGAACGCCTAAAGAGGCCTACCCACAGCCATACCATGCCCCGCCATGTAGGATAGACAGGAGGGTCGAGAGAGAGAGAGAGAGATGCGGATCTCTCTCTCGGCCCTCTTGTTTTTCCTTTTTGTTGATGTTGTGCCTAGCCCAGTAGATCAGTGGATCGAGATAATCTGACGGCTTTCCTTTTTCCAACACTACTGTTGCTAGTGGTACTACAACGTTTTCTTCCTCTACTTTTGCCGATGAGGTCGTTGTATCTACTACATCAAACATGGAACAGTAGACTGGTTCTCCCACTGTCATAGAAGAAGAAGGATCAGGAGAGAGTGGAGCAGGAGGGATGTTTGCTCCCATTGCTTCGTCAGCTGCTGGTTCTGCTGTCTCCTCACAAATATTGTTCGTGTCAATGACGTTGCTCTCGTTGAAGATGACGTCCCTGGAGATGATGACATGGCCAGTATCCCTCTCATAGAGACGAGATGCTTTACTTGCCACGTCATAGTTGATCATCAGCATCTGTGCACTTTTTGCATCCCACTTTTGCCGCTTCTCCTTGGGTACGTGCATGTGCGCCAAGCTGCCAAACGCTCGGAGATGACCCACGCTCGGCTTCTTACCAATCACTGCCTCATGTAGCTTCATCTGCTCCAGCACCTTGGTTAGCCTACGGTTCTTGATGTATACTGCAGTGCTCACTACTTCGGCCCAGACGTCGTAGGTGGACCAAGCCGTGTGTAGCATGGAGCGTGCCAACTCAACGATGGTTCGGTTGGCACATTATTTTATACCGTTGTGCTATACAGTTCTGCTCTGGCGAGTATGGCACAATGCGCTGTGCCTTGATGCCAGGTGCTACGAGGTAGTCTTGAAACTCCTTGCTCAGGTACTCTCCACCACAGTCGTTGTGTAGCGCCTTGATCTTCTTGCCGGTCTGGTTCTTCACCATTGCCTTTAACTCTTTAAACTTGTCAAAGCACTGGTCTTTGGAAGAAAGGAAGTACACATCAATGTAACGGCTGAATCATTAATAAAGGTAAAAAAATACCTAGAGTCTCCAAAGCTCTGGGTCTGCATCGGGCCGCACAAGTCAGTGTGAACCAGCTCCAGCACCTCCTTTGCATGCTCCCCTGCTCCAGAGAACGCCTCACGGTATTGCTTCCCTTCCAAATAGCCTATGCATAACTGCTGCTCAAAGTTGGAGATGTGGGCAGGTCCTGCACCATCTCCTTCACTTGAAGCTGCTGCAAGGCGTGCATGCCGATGTGGCCATAGCGCACATGCCGCATCTCACCATCCGTTGCTTGCACCACTGTTGTAAAACTGTGCTCATGTGGGATCTTGGTTGCCCCCAACAGGCCGTAGATGTCGCCCTCTTTCACCGACCTGGCCAACTCCTCTCGTGTGTCCTTGTTGAGGATGTAGTCATAGTCATTGTCAAAGGCGATGTGCAATCATGTGTTGGTAAGAGAGGAGACTGAGAGAAGGTTGAACGGAGTATCAGGTACATACAGCACGCCATGGAACACTCCCACTTCAATACCACGCGAGGTCTCCAACCACATCTCCACAATCCCAATTCCCTCAGCATACATCACACAATCATCATCTAAAGCATTAGGGTGAAGGGAGATTGACAAGAGCTGCGAGAACAACTCCTTGTGGTGCGTCAGACTCTTGGTACATCCAAGTCCTTGTACCACGCCAGATCCGCCATCTCCACCTGCGACATATCAGACTTCGTCATGAAGAGGCGGTCGCGCACCTTCTTGGCCATGTTCATATTACCAAAGTGGTGTACTCCAGCCTGGTTCTGCTGCTGCTGCTGCTGCTGCTGACGCTGCTGTGACTGCTGCTGCTACTACTATGGGGACTGTTGCTTCTGCTGCTGATGCTGCTACTCCTTCTGGTCCCTCTTGAACTTGAAGCACTCTTTATTGTAATGTCCCTCTTTGTGGCAGTAGTGGTACTTACCTTTCTTCTTGCATCTCTATTGCCTAGAGAGCTGCTGGTGTGTGAGTCCATGGCCATAAAAAGCAGCTTCACTACTGTTGTCGGTGTTGCACTTTGTTACATTGTGATACAGTTCTACTTGTACCAAGTATGTGTGCAGATGAAGTTAAGGTTGAGAGTTGGCTGGCACTCCATCGTCTCTCGCATCGTGTCATAGCTCGTTGGGAGTCCCCTCAGTAGGAGGAGAATGAACCGCATCTCTTCCACAGGGTTCCCGACTGCTTCTAGTTGCTTCACCAGATCCTTTGTCATGTCCATGTACGCCTCCATCCCTTGACCACCCTGCATTTTTAAGGCCATAATCTTCTTCTCTAAAAGCATAAAAAAAAGGATCTTTCCTCTCATACAAAATAAACAACACATCCCATCCCTCCTTTGTAGTAGCTTTGTCACTCACGTACTGAAGATGCAGGTTGGAGATGGTGTTGACAAGTAGCCTATAAGCCTACCTGTCCTTCTTCTTCCACTCCTCATATGTCGCTACTACAGTTGTAGATGAATTTGCATCTGCTACACCTTTTTGCGGTGTCTTCTCTGCCACCACCTGTGCTGCAGTGATGTCTTTTGCCTATGGAACCGGAGTCGGCTCGCCGCCGCTCACCACCTCCCACAAGCCCCTCTCCTCTAAGAGAAGGCGGATATGAATCTTCTAAAACATGAAGTTGGCGTGTCCTTGCAGCCTCTCCAAAGGCTGGGCTGCTGTCACAATGCCTGATGCTCCCATTTTGAGCCTTGGTAATGTTCAACGCTGCCCTTGAGTGGCCGCGCTATCCATGCTTCTGCTGCTGCTTTCGCCAGAAATCTGTCTGACAGAAATTTATCGGTAGAGGCCAATAGACTGGGGATTTGGAAAAACTGAGTCCACCACTAGAAAATTCAGTCCAAACCCTTTCAGACCCATAAACAGGGTCATCAACTGGGGATTTTCAAAGATATGCCCTTTTCAAAACAGGGTGTGCTGCTGCTCCTACTCCAGCTCAGACCGGACAACTTATGAATGATATTTCTCCCAAACGTATCAATGGAATGCAAATATTTTTGTACCTCTGGAAATCTTAGGAAACATACTTTTATACGCATGTGCTACTTTTTATATTTGAGCAAGAAACGACAGAGTTATGATCATTACAAGGCAACTGTCTTACTGAGAGAGAGTAGCCCTGGCCGACCTTGTTTTGAGCATAACTCTGCATCCGACTGTTGGATCTTTGCGATCTTGGGCCCGTTGGAAATCTTGTCTTGCAAGCTTCAAGATCCACAGGTCAATTGCCAGATTTGGTCAAGTTTTTACCTTAATCTATCACTTTCAAAGTCACGGCCTGTGCTAGCTGAAACTGGCAGAATTTGGCTTTGAAACCAAGTGTTGGATATGGAGGAGAGAGGTAGTTTTGGAGCAGCGAGCATGTGGCACTGAAAGGGTATCTGTTGTGCTGAAAAATTGTTGGTAAATTACTCAAAATGATGGAATACATATAGAGCTAGAGCTTGAGAAAGTCAGCCCTCGACCAAACCACCACTTAGCCATGGAGGCTAAGGATCACACACTAGTCCAAAAACTCACACAAGAGAGGAAATCATCTTAGTAATCAGGCTGACGAATCACACACGACCTAGAGAGCTAGAAAATGCTCTCATGCCTCACTCCTAGTGGTCACATAACCCAAAATTCCATGGAGAATTGTCATGTGTCCATGGCTAGCACATAAGGGTCTCACCCCACCTAAAAAGTAAGGAGAGGTACATATTTTTAATTGAACAGAAATATTCAGCCTGAAAGGACAGATTATAGGCAAAGCAGATGTAGTGAAGTACCTTACATGAAAGTAGCCAGCTGTCTCACCAACTCGTCCTTGGTGGCACCATGCACACCTCTTTGGGCAGCCATGGCACGGAGCTGTGCCAATGACTTGGCTGCCAACTGCCTCACAGCAACATCCTTGGAGGCACCAGTGGAAGCAGCACCGTTCTTGACAGCAGCATTGTTGCTATACGAGGGGGTGGCAACGGGAGCGCTGTAAGTAGAGGAAACAGGGGCAGGCGTAGCAGTAGATGGAGCAGAATCAGTCGAGAGTTGGCGGATGAGCTCTTGCTTGCTGCCAACAAAAATGCCGCGGATGCGGGCCATAGCGTGAAGCTCCATCAACGACTTCCTCTCCAGGGCAGCGCGGGGTTGAGCAGGACCAGCCGATGACGCAGACGCAAGTGCGTTGTAAGAAGGTACAGAGTACGACGTCGATGCAGAGGGGACTGGACCAGCGGCGAGAATCAGCTTAATGATCTCCGCACGAGTATCGCTGCGAACCCCGAGGCTCTTGGCCATCGCCCTCAACTTGCTCAAAGGCTTGTTCTGGAACTCAGATTCGGATGAGCTGTACACAGGCACAGAGTAGGAGAATGAGGTCGAAGGGGTGTAGGACGGGGCACGGACCGTGGTGGGCAGACCTGAGAGACCTGCGATAATCCCATCCTTGGTCATGCCATTGACGCCCTGCTGGCGCGCCAACACGCGGCGGAGCATGAGAGGCTTGCTCTTCAGGCTCTGGACCGACACACCCATGGTGACGCAGGCTGTGCATTGCTGGCCAGAGGGCACGGCGGTGCCCAGGAAGGCCGAGGTGGTCATCGTCTCGAGGAAGGAGGAAACAGCAGCCATTTTGGCTATCTGTGAGGGGCTGAAGCTCTGGCCTTTGGTTTCTTTTAAGATCCTGGAGATATCGAAACACTTAAGGAGTGATGGCCGCGCGCGAGGTACTTTTTTCCTATTTAGCACACTCTGACAAGGCAATCCAAGAATATAGGACCTTTTGGATATTTGTCCCATCACGTCTTGACCCTAGACCTCTTGCCTTTTTCTTTTCTGAGACTAAGGCATGGAGTCGTCGTCCATGGTCACCCGGGCACCGGAACTTGCTCTTGTGGACCTGTAGCTGAGCCGGATGGCCCAATGTCCAACAAGGGGGGGTAGTGTGGCACTTGTGCTTGATGTTAATGGCCAAGCAAGGAAAAACAAGAGAGGAGGGCACTGAGAAGTGGAGGTAGACGATGCCCACGGAGGGGGCGAGTAGAATCCGGAGGGAGGTCCGAAGTAGACGGGGCCACCAAACCCGGGCGGCCAGCCCCAGAGAGATGGCGGAGATGGTGAAGTCATGACGGTGCTGTAGGCAACTGCTGTCGGAGAGGAAGGAGAGGGGCGGCCGGGAGGAACAGTTGAGGTGGAGGCACGAGAGGAACCACCAACGGTACCTGATGAGCGTGCCCATTGTGCACGCATGGCTGAGGCAAGGCGAGCATCATCGGGAGGAGTTGGACACTTGGGCGCTACGTGGCCGGCGGCACCGCAGTTCCTGCAAGTGACAGTGCTGGAGGAGGAAGATGAAGAGGCAGCACTATCACAGCCGCGGCCTTTCCCACCCCTCCCCTTGCACACCACCACCAGAAGAGCCCCCCCGGTCTTTGCCTTTACCACGGCCTCCATCCCGACCACCCCCTTGTGAAGTGAGAGAGGTCGCTTTCATGGTGGAGGTAGTGGTGGAAGACGAGGCTGATGCAGAGTAGGATGAAGAAGGGAGTGCGGTGGTGGCTGCTGCAACGGCGGCGTGATGAATGTGTTTGATCTGCAGTGAGCTCCACCAGTCGATTAAACGCTAGGAGGTGAACTCCCATAAGGTGCTGATGCCGGGTGGTGCATCCGCAGGGGCAAGGATGGCCACCAACTGCTCAAGCTTAGTGGCCTTTACCTCCCGGAAGATGTCATTGAGTTTTTGGATGAGGCCGTTGACGATGGAGAGAATAGCAGGAAGCTGTCAAAGGGCTGTTTTGCCAAGGTCGCACAACAACCGCGGTCTGCGAGTCCAAAAGGCATCAGCAGTCTCATCAGCATGCATGGAGAGCATGTTAAACTAGATTGTGAGAGCACTCTGGGCTGTATGCCCAGTCACTATTGTGCGGTGTTTCATCAATGCGTAAGCACCAACAGGGTCAGCAACAGTGCAGCGTGCAGTGTCGGCATTGTAGGACCCGATCTCATCAGTGATGTCATCAGGTCCAGCACGAATGAGGGCACATACAGCGTGGGCAGACTCTGAATCAACAGGCATAAAAGGAGGGTTTGCAAATGGATTGGGCTCATGGTAGTATTCCCAGAGCTGCTCCCCCTACGTCCAAGCACCGAAGCGGATCTCCCAGGAATGGAAGGTGAGGTTAGAAATGAAATGAGGTGGATTGGAGTCAAAGTCTGGTTTGCGCTGTGCTAGTGATGCAAGTGTCAGAAGAATGCAGCGGGCAGGAACGGTAAGGGTAGAAGCAGGTAGAAGCAAAGGAACATGCACAAGTACGTTAGCGGAATGGCTGAAGCAGAAAGGCGAGAGCAGGCCCAAAGAGTTAGTCGCAGATCTTGAGGTTGCAAAACTTGAGGAGAGGCGAGGCGTTTGAGAATACGAGGTAGACTTGGGATGAGTGAGAGAATACGAGAGTAAGGCGAGTGATCGGCTGATGTAGCTGGAGCAAAGGATCAAGAGTGGTGAAGCGAAGAGCTGAGAGCTGGGAATGATTAGCAAAGACAAAATCAGGAAGAAGCGAGGAGGGCGAGGACACGGCGGCGAAGCCGCGGAACCAAAGGGAACAGGATGAGCGTAACTGTTCTGGTTGAAACTTTGGAGGGAATGAACATCCTCCATATATACAAAGGAACAGGACAAGAGCTCAAAGTAACGGCTTCTTCGCTAGCCGGGCGGGGGTGACTCTTCATCACTTTGGTCGGTAACGGCTCGTAAAGAACCGTTGGACCGTTTATTTATTCTCTCTTGCGAGAGATGTTCTGGACCTCTCCTCGAATTATTCGGAGCCCTTCTGGAACAAGAATCGAGGTCAGAGAATAGATATTTCCGACACTCCCCCTGAACCTTCCTCGATTCTTGCAATGTTCCCTTCCTCCCGGGACTTTCCAGGGCACTTCATGCCCGTGTGTATGGTCCCAGTGAGGTGTTGTTGTAGCAGTCACAAACCAGTCTGACCCAAGCAGATGTCACCACTCGGCGGTGTTACAGTCTTGGCGGTTCATGAGCTGGTGGAGGAATAGGGCAGAGGCATGCGTGAAGTACGTCTTTCCATATTTTGCTGAGGGTGTGTGAGCATTTGCAAATAAGGGAATGGAAGATGGGAGGAGCAATGCTGAGTAGTGCACCCCGAATCTCTTCCTCCACGAAAGGCACCAGCGTGGTGTGGAAGTTTATAGGAAAGCGTCCACCTCCTTTGTAGAGAGGATAGTGTTGAAGAGTGTAGGAGATTGGAACGCCTTTGATCTAGCAGAGGAGGAAGAGATTGCAGAAGTCTTGTGACTACTACAGAATGTTGGTGGATGCACTCGTAGTAAGTGACAGTTCCTCACATTATAAGAGGAAGTGTCGGGGAAAGGAGGAGAAGCTAACCGGCCAGTAGATGCAGGTGGTAGTGTCAATGAGGGGCCGGACTTCTGGAAGAGGGGATCTTCCGGCGATGGGAGGCATTGTATAGGAGGATCCAATGTCTTCCACACCCTGAGTGAATGTGATGATCTTATTGAGGGAAGAGTGATTGCGGAAGCGGAAGAGTAGATGATGACGTGGTGAGTGTAGGGGGGAGAACCAACTTCACAGCACACGTTTCGGCGGGGGCGCGGGTTGTCACGACACGGGCGATGCGACCGAACGGATCCTTGTGCCAAGCAGGAGGTGGAAGCGGAGGATGAAGGAGGGGCGATTGATGGCGGAGTGGGCACAGGGACGTGCTGCGGAAGTTTCAGCTCGAGCGCAGGTCGTTGCTCAATGGGCGAAACGACCGGGCGGACTTTTGTGCCGAGCAGATGATGAAAGTCGATAACGGCGGAAAAGCGATTGATAGCTGAGTGGGCACAGGGGCAAAACCACGTGCGCTGTAAAATAAGGGGAGTAGAATGCGGCAAGGGGAAGGCAGTTGCCGACGCGCCGCAAGACAATCTAATGCTTCGCGTGGGTGCAGGCTACTGTGAAGTAGGCAGCTAGCTCGTGCAGATCCTTGAGTTGGCAACATATGCTGAAGATTGCAGATGATGGAAGCGGAAACTGATGTTTGATGAAGTGGACGCAGGGGCGAAACCTCGTGCACTGTGGAAGTTTCGGCGTGGGCGCGGGTCGTCGCGAATCAGGCGATGCAACTGGGCAGATCCGTGTGCCGAGCAGAAAGTGGTGCAGGAAGCAGAGGAATGATTAACGGTTTGAGTGGGCACAGGGGCGGAACCACGTGCGTTGCGAAGTGATGCTGATGATGATGAAGTGGAAGCGGCAGAGGAAGCTGAATGATGAGGTTGATGCAAAGGTAGGCTCGAGAGGCGATGGATACTGAGGGGCGGTGAGGTGTAGGGGCTCAGGGGCGACGCGAGATGGAGCCAACGAAGTAATGACAGTAGGAGGCGGATGACGATGTCCTGAGGAGTACGATGGAGGAGCTGCAGCAACAGACAGAGGACGGAGTGGGCAGATGAAGGAAGCGTCAGTGGATGCAGGGTGAGGCAACCAGGACCTTCTGTTGTCAGGAGAGTGACGGCTTGTTCCCCAGCTGGCCCGAGACCGATGGGCAGGAAGACTGGCATTGTCCGATATCCTGACATCAGGATGAAGTCGGTTGCTGCAGGGCAAGTCGTGAGGTGGGCAGTGAGACCGGTCTGATGATGTCAGGAATGCGACGGCTTGTTCCCCAGTTGGCCCGAGACCGACGGGTAGGAAGACTGGTGGTGTCCGATATCCTGATGGCGAAAGGCAGTCTGCCATTGCTAACGACAAGCAGAGGCGCTGCGGGAAAGCGGCTTGTGATGATGAATGCGAGAGGGCTGTAGTGGATGGAACGGATGGAGTAGGTGAGACAGATGGGGAGGATGAGGAAGGCGGAAGCGCTTGCGGAAGCTGGGATGATGAGGGACGGCAGGTGGCAAGCGCCAGGAAGCTTCTAGGAAGATCGCGTCAGGCGGCGACTCGAAGGCTTCTTGCGGCTGATATCAATGTCATGTCACCGATTGTGGGCCACGGGCGTGGATTTGGGCACATGGCGTGATCAGGATGACAGGAGATTTTCTCAGCTTGAGGAGAAAACGGAGGTGCTGCTGACGTCAGCTGCTGACAAAGCTGGGAGGCGCGAAGTGGCGGCGGCGGCGGCTAATGATTCATGCATAGAAGAGTGAGGCACTGGCGGCGGCAAAGCGATGACTGGGTCACGGGGCACAAGGTGATGCTACCTGAGGCTCTGATACCATGTCAGAAGAATGCAGCGGGAAGGAATGAGAAGGGTAGAAGCAGGTAGAAACAAAGGAACATGCACACGTACGTCAACAGAATCGCTGAAGCAGAAAGGCGAGCGCAGGTCCAAAGAGTTATTTGCAGATCTTGAGGTTACAAAACTTGAGGAGAGGTGAGGCATTTGAGATTATGAGGTAGACACGGGATGAGTGAGAGAATGTGAGAGTAAGGTGAGTGATCAGCTGATGCAGCTGGAGTAAAGTATCAAGAGTGGTGAAGCGAAGAGCTAAGAGCTGGGAATGATTGGCGAAGACAGAATCAAGAAGAAGGGAGTAGGGCAAGGATACGACGGCAAAGCTACGGAACCAAAGGGAACAGGATGAGCGTAACTGTTCTGGTTGAAGCTTTGGAGGGAATGAACATCCTCTATACATACAAAGGAATAGGACAAGAGCTCAGAGTAACGGCTTCTTCGCTAGCCGGACGCGAGTGACTCTTCGTCACTTTGGTCGGTAACGGCTCGTAGAGAACCGTTGGAGCGTTTATTTGTTCTCTCTTGCGAAAGATGTTCTAGACCTCTCCTCGAATTATCCGGAGCCCTTCTCGAACAAGAATCAAGGTAAGAAAAGAGATATTTCTGACAGCAAGTGCTTAAGCTGCAACTGCACCAACGGCGACCGTGACTGCAAGAGGGTAAGAGGAGGATGAGCCAGCGGTGGCAGATGCGGAAGAGGGTGACGTGGAGAATGCAGTAGCGATACCGGCGGCAGTGGTCACAGAGGGTGTGCTGTGCAATGTGGGCTGGAGGAGGTTAATGACCAGGTCAGCGATGTGGTCTGCGAAAGTTTCCTGGTCAGCTTGCTCAGCACGTAGCTTTACTTCGGTAGCACACTGAGCGGTGAGTGCAGTCTGCAGTGTAGTGCGCTCACGCTTTAGCTCAGCCTGCAAGGCAGCGTAATTGTCAACTGGCATGACGCCAGTGACGTGACTCTGCAGCAAAAAGTTTTGGCAGAGTTTCCCTTGCCCCAGTGGGCGTGGGAAATGTGTAATGGGTGCGTCCGGAGTCTGCTGCAAGGCAACAACCTGGACGCACAAGCACGCCAACGTAGGAGAGGCAAGGATGAAGAGAGAGACCAAGCTCACCAAGCAGAACGGCATAGAGAGAACAACGGTGCGAGAGCAGCTGTAGCTGAAGAGGCCACAACTCCAATAGTGGCTGATGCTGAGACGATGAGACAGGCCAATCTTGTCAATGCCACGGCTGACAGCAGTAGTAGTCGAGCCTAGCAGCTGGACGTGAGGAGGCGCCGATGAAGAAGAAGAGGACACTGCTGATGCCTCTATTGTGGAGGTATGAATGGAGTCTACAGCGCTAGAGAACGCTCTTGCCGCTGCAGCTGCTACTGATGCGACTACGTCTACTGCAACAATAATTTGAGTGACGACATTGATAGCAGTAGCTGCCAGACGACCGTGATCAACTGCTGCTATTGTGAATGCATCAATGGCTCTGGCAGCACCAGTGCTGGCTGGTACATGTGTAGCACGTGCAGTGGCAGCAAAGGTGGACGCAACAGCAACACTAGACACAAGGGTGGCCTACAGAGCTGTCAGGATGTCAGGAGATAGAGAAGAAGTCGACTGCGCAACTGATCGAGCTGGGGATGCGGCCCGACGTGGAGCAGCCACTCTAAGTGCTGCTGCCGCAGAGGGTGGGGCTGCTCCGCATGGGACAGCACGACGACGCTACTGACAAAATCTACGGGCAACGGAAGGGCTTACCGGTGATTGAAGAGGTCGGTGCTCATGCGGTGGAGCCGTGGCCAGTTCGTTTTGCACCGTCAGAGAGTCGTCAACGGCGGATTGACAGTGGGTCGCGTAGACGAGTGGGATGACTCTGGTGTCATCCCACTCGTAGCAGTCGGCGGGGTCGTAGTCCTCGGCCAGGATAGTCACCCGGACTACTGCGGCAAACCCTTGACCACACCTCCCGCTCCGCCCTCTCTTCGTAGTATGCGATCTCGACGTCGATACGGCCACGCTCACGCACGGCTATGGGTGAAGTGGGAATAGGCTCTATTTCAGGAGTGGAAGCCAGTTCACCCAGTGTTCGGCTGCCCGGCAGGCAGCCTGTGAAGATGAGGGGTACACCACGGTGGTAGAGCCACTGCTACTACTCGCCCCGGCGGAAGCGCGAAGGCCAAAATACGGCCGGTGGCGGAGAGAAAGCGACGGCGGCAGAGAGGTGCAATGCCATAGTCCAGTTGGGAAGTACACGAGGTGACCGCACCACGTAGGTCGTGGGTGTGGGGATGTGTGCCTGCGAAAGTGCAGATGCGGCTGCTGAAGGGCAGAAGCGGTGTGCGTGTCTACAGTGTCGTCAACGGGCGTACCGAGGCTGAAGCACGGCCGGTGGCAGAGAGTGAGGCACGGTGGCGGAGATGCGCCAATGCCGTAGTTGCTGCGGCAAGGTGCACTAGGTAAGCACACCACGTAGGTCGTGGTAGCGGGGTTGTGTTGCTGCGAGAGTGCAGGTGCAACTGCTGAAGGACAAAAGCAACGTGCGTGGCCACACCGTGGTCAGCGTGCATACGGAGGCCGGAGAAAGGTCGAGTTGCAACTGTGTCATGCACGAGGTCAGCGCACCACACGGATCGTGGGTGCAACGTGTGCGGCTGCGAGGAGTGCACGCGTGCGGCTGCTGAAGGACAGTAGCGGCGGGCGTGGCCACAGCGTTGTCAGCGTGCGTGCGGAGGCCAGAGAAAGGCCGAGTTGTAACTACGACGTGTACAACGTCAGCGCACCACACGGATCGTGGGTGTGACGTGTGCGGCTGCGAAGAGTGCGCGCGTGCGGCTGCTGAGGGGAAGAAGCGGCGTGCGTGGCCACAGCATGGTCAGCGTGCGTGCGGAGGCCGGAGAATGGCCAAGAGTACGATGACGGCGGCGGAGAGGTGGCAGTGCCGTCGCACGTAACTGGCTTGCGCGGGATCACCCGCCACGTGGAAGCGACCCAATGAGGTCCCAGGACTATCGCGAGGAGGAATGTATCCTCCTGCTCTGATGCCAGTAGGCAGCCGTAGTTGCTAGGATACGCAAGCAAGCAAGGGAGCTACACCATGGGTCGGGTGGGGCAAGCTCACGTTACGTGAAGAGTGAGTGGAGAAAACAAGTGAGCGAGTAAGGAGCGAGAGAAGTGTTAAGCGTCGGTTGACCGGGCCACCCACGCGAAGCTCTCGACGTGGGGTCCGGACGCCACCCAGGGATCGAACCCGCCCCTGGAGCGAGCGAGCTCCAGGCGGTTTCTCACACGCCAGCATAAACCGGACGTGTGGTCCCGAGGGATCAGCAGCCCGGCTCACTAGGCTCAAAGCATGCAAATATGTAAGAAACCGGCCACATCAAGAGTGTATGTGGTGCATGTACTCCTACAAATGTACGCCCCATTCTGAAATGTAGTAACATGGAACAACACTACGGCAAAGCTCTTGAGGTTGGTGTTGGTGCTGTGGCCACCACTGTGATTGTGTTGCCACAACTGAGAGCTCCATGATGCGTCACAACTTTGCACCTGAGAGCTTTAGTCCAGATTAATCACCTGCAGTGACGGTGTGTGTGTGTGCGTAGAGTCAAGAGGTCACTTGCGTGTGTCACAACCATAACCAACACAAGGTTCCGTGTATGCCACAAGCATCAAACAGCCATCTACAGTCAACCATGTTGCTGCGAAGTGAACCAAATGACGAGTCTGGAGTACCTAACACACCTACACCTCTTCCCGCACACACCTACACCTCTTCCCGCACACACCTACACCTCTTCCCTCACACACCTACGTGGAGCACAGGAACATGAACGGAATGGGACAGTCTACGAGGGATATGGTGGTGCGTGGTGTGAACAGGAGGAGAGAGAGTGAGGTTAGGCTACGGGGTGGAGCTCGCTAGTCGAGTCCACCCGTCGGTTGGTGAGTTGGAACTCGCCGGCGCTCACCCAAAAGCGAGGGTAGAATGCCACTCCTGTCTTGCAAGTGCACAATGTCCCTAAACGGGTTTGGTCTTAAGCTATACCAGTCCAAACTAACACATGTTTACAAGCAGGACTAAAGAAGGCCACCAAGACATGGCAAATCACGCATGAACAAGGATAACACTAGACTGTTTTGCGATAGTGAAGGACCACACGATCTTGCTGGGTTTGAGGCGCTGCTGCCACGAAGGAGGTAACAACGGGTGGAGCAGGCGGAAGTGTCGCCGGTGGCTGGTTGCAACTGCTCGGCAACTGCCCCACTTGCGTTTGCTCCCCTAGTTTTCTGTACCCTCCACCTCATCAAGAGTTTGCATGGCAATGGACTGTTGGTTTTTGCGCATCCCTCACTGTGCTCTGTTGTGTCCTCCCTGCTTGTGTACATCGGCATGCAGATGACTGACGGCGAGACTCGACGCTGATGGAGCGTCATCCAGTGGAGCCGACGCACGCTGAGGTCTACTCGCAGTTCGCTGGGGCCTCCTCTCTCCGGCGACGTGCTCAGCTCCATCGGCAGGCCTCCTCGGCGGTCGTGTTGCCGGCGGTCACTGCCACCGCAATTGTTGTCTGCATGCGTCCAGCGTGTCCCGTCGCGTCTGCGTCGTCATGCTCTGCCTAGGGTCCTTGTTGCATGCTGCATGGCCCTGTTCAGCGTCATGGACCACCGTAGGCACTGCCTGGGTTCGGGCAGCCATAACTCTTTGCTACTGTTTTCTAGCTGATTCTGACCGCACGACTGCGTTCGTAGCGTTGGTATTATGGTATGGTCCAGTTTTCAGGCAAAACGGACGACGCCCGGGTTTTGGGCTGTCGGGCGTCTTGCAGGGCTCACCGAGAAAACCCTGCCTGCCAGAAAATAGGTCCAGAGCTATTTTCTGATTGGCTGGTTAGTTGAGTAACAACTTCTACACTAGTGGGGGGGAGCTAGAACTTGGAGGGGTCTCCCATTATTGCTCATTCTTTATTCCTAACCAGTTACTTTCAGTTTTCAGCTGCTTCCTGGCACTAACTCTGGCGCGCGCGTTTCTGAGTAACAAACCCAGAGCTTCCAGACTTAGACTCTAGAGCAGCAGACTGAGGGGGCAGCTGACTTAAGCAACGAGCGTGGAAGCCCGCACACTGCATCAACAGCGCTGCTGCCCCAACCTGCTACCTAGGCTTTCCATTTTGGTATCAGAGCCAGAGCGTAGCAGCAGCAGCAGAAGACTGGCAAACAGGTGCCAGACAACGCCGGAGGACCCCCATACGCGCCAGTGGAGGGGAAATGCTGCCGGATTTTTTCCGGCAGCATTGACCCGCCTGGTGGCGGCGTCAGATTTTTTCCCACGGCCACTGGGCCGGGGAAAATGCTGCCGAAATTTTTTCGGCAGCACTGACCCCCACGCGTGACGCGAGGAGGTGAGCGGCAAGCGGCGTCTGACGTCTGCGGGCGACGACGCAAGCGGCAACGTCACCCAGGTGCAGTGACTGGCTCCACCAGCAGCACCAGGCAGAAGCAGCAGCTCGCAGCAGCCCGCAGCAGCAGCAGCTCGCAGCAGCAGTAGCAGCAACAGCGCGTAGCAGCAGCTCGCAGCAGCAGCCCGTAGCGGCAACAGGCAGCAGCCGCAGCACGCAGCAGCTGCTACAGCATGGAGCAGCAGCAGCAAGCTGCAACAGCTGCTGTAGCGAGCTGCAACAGAAGCAATAGCGAGCAACAGCTGGCAGCTGCCAGCCGCGGCTGCTGCTGCTCGTTGCTCGCAGCGAGCGCACAGCGAGCAGCAGCCCACTGCTGCCAGCGAGCAGCAGCTCGCTCCTGCCAGGCGAGCAGCAACCCGCTGCTCGCAGTAGATAGCAGGCTGCTGCTTGCTGTGACAAGGGAAAAAAAAACAAAAAAAGGGCAACAAAAAAATCCCCCACCCCCGCAGCTTGCTGCAGCAGCCCGCCGCAGCAGCGAGCAGCTGCTGCAGCACGCAGTACCTGCAGCAGCGCGCAACAGCAATAGCGAGCTGTAGCAGCCAGAGCAGCCGCCACAGCTCGTAGCAATAGCAGCTGCAGCTGCAACTGCAGCAGCAACAGCAACTGCAGCAGCAGCTGCAACTGCAACAGCAACAGCAACTGCAGCAGCAGCTGCAGCAGCAGCAGCAGCAGCAGCAGCAGCAAACAGTAGTAACAGCAGCAGCAGCAGCAGCAGCAACAGCAGCAGTAACTGCAGCAGCAGCAGCAGCAGCAGCAGCAAACAGCAGCAGCAGCAGCAGCAGTAGCGGCTGCAGCAGCATCAGCAGCAACAGCAGCAGCGGCGGTCCCAACATCCGCCGTTGCTGACGTCAGCACCCCTCTGCTGATGTCACTGCTGACGTCACTGCTGACATCATTGCTGACGTCATCAACAAAAAAAAAACGAAAGAAAGGGGGAAAAAGGGAAAGGGGGAAGGCCAAAGGGGTGGGTAGAATCCCCACCGTCCCAACCTCCTGCTGACATCATCAACACAAAGACAACAAAAAAAAGGGACACTAAGTCATGGCTGGTAGTCCTGGCAAGGAGGGGTCCTCCTCAGATAGGGGGACCCCTACCCCTCCTTTCTTGTAGCGATTGCTGTAGCAGCAGCAGCAGCAGCACCCGCCGCCGCTGCAGCAGCAGCAGCCGCCGCCGCCGCAGCAGTAGCAGCCGTCGCCGCCGCAGCAGCAGGAGAAGCCGCCGCCGCCACGGCAAGAGCAGCTGCCGCCGCCGCACCAGCAGCAGCCAAAGCAGCAGGAGCAACCGCCGCCGCCTCAGCAGCAGCAGCTGCCGCCGTTATAGCAGCAGCAGCCGCCGCCCCTACAGCAGCAGCCACCGCCGCTGCAACAGCAGCAGTCACCGCCCCTGCAGCAGCAGCAGCAGCAGCAGCAGCCCACTGGTAACGTTGGCGGCAACCCTGACCCTCTCGCTGCTCTTCAGCAACAGCTCGCCGACTTGACGCAACAGCTTGCAGCGCTACAGCCAGTCGCCTCCCAAACCGCCACTAGTGCACGGCCGTCGTTCATCCCTCCAGGACACGCTAGCCCCGCTGTGTCCGCTACCACGTACTACCTGGCACAGCAGCAGACTCAGCGCCAACGGCAGATAGTGACCTCCGTCCTTGGCCCCACTCTGGGTGCAGGCGGCAGGCAGAAGGACTTTGAGACACCGCCGCCGTCGCTTCAGGCCGGCGAGCAGTTCCGGAGCTGGGAGCTTAGCTTCCGGATCTGGGCGCAGGGTGAGGGTCTGTGGGCCTACTACACCCTCCCTTACGACTCCACCCAGGCCGATCAGCTATATGACGCTGGTCGCGCCGTCCGTGCCCTTGTACCAGTCGCCCCCCCAGCTTCCCGCCTTGCCCTTGAGCCCTTCCTCGGCGACTTCACCGCTGGCGACATCCCAGACCCTGCAGCCGCATGGCACGTCCTCACCAGGCCCCATCGCCTGTCCAGCGACGCTGAGATCAGCCGTCTGCTCCGGGAGTTCAACTCCCTGCACAT
Source organism: Penium margaritaceum (assembly GCA_023375785.1). Classification (NCBI taxonomy): domain Eukaryota; kingdom Viridiplantae; phylum Streptophyta; class Zygnematophyceae; order Desmidiales; family Peniaceae; genus Penium; species Penium margaritaceum. The sequence continues at coordinate 91,665 of SZWC01009106.1, forward strand.
GGGGGAGACCGAGACGGTCACTGCCTACTGGCAGCGGGCGGAGGACATCCTCCGTCGACTCGGCAAATCTGCTCCNTCAGCTTCCGGATCTGGGCGCAGGGTGAGGGTCTGTGGGCCTACTACACCCTCCCTTACGACTCCACCCAGGCCGATCAGCTGTATGACGCTGGTCGCGCCGTCCGTGCCCTTGTACCAGTCGCCCCCCCAGCTTCCCGCCTTGCCCTGGAGCCCTTCCTCGGCGACTTCACCGCTGGCGACATCCCAGACCCTGCAGCCGCATGGCACGTCCTCACCAGGCCCCATCGCCTGTCCAGCGACGCTGAGATCAGCCGTCTGCTCCGGGAGTTCAACTCCCTGCACATGGGGGAGACCGAGACGGTCACTGCCTACTGGCAGAGGGCGGAGGACATCCTCCGTCAACTCGGCAAATGTGCTCTGCCCCCTCTGTCCGCGCTCCTCACCATCAAGCGCGGCGCCACCAGCGTGTACACGGACGTCTTCGTCCACTACCCTCAGGACGTCCTCTCCACCATGGAGACCCAGGGCACCCTCATGCCCTGGGCATATGAGCTCTTCCTCCGCATTGAGGAAGCTCGCCAGGAGTCCGAGCTCCATCGCACGGAGGCCCTTGTATCCCCTGCCGTCGCTTCCCCTGCCGTTGCCTCCGTGGCCGTCGCCTCCCCCGTCGCAGCTACCTCATCGTCTTCGGGGAAGAAGAAGAAAAGTCGGAACAAGAAAGGCAAGGGTCCACCGCAACAGCAGCAGCAGCAGTCATCGACCGGGTCCAGCGGTGGTGGCTCGGTCTGCCACAACTGTGGCCAGCCCGGGCACGGGTGGTACACGTGCCCTCTCCNAGCTCGCCAGGAGTCCCAGCTCCATCGCACGGAGGCCCTTGCATCCCCTGCCGTCGCCTCCCCTGCCGTTGCCTCCGTGGCCGTCGCCTCCCCCGTCGCAGCTACCTCATCGTCTTCGGGGAAGAAGAAGAAAAGTCGGAACAAGAAAGGCAAGGGTCCACCGCAACAGCAGCAGCAGCAGTCATCGACCGGGTCCAGCGGTGGTCGCTCGGTCTGCCACAACTGTGGCCAGCCCGGGCGCGGGTGGTACACGTGCCCTCTCCCGACGGACGAGGCGCGCGTCATCGCCACCATGCGCCGCCAGTGGGAGTGCCGCCTCGCCTCTGCCGCCGTTGCTGCTGCTGGCCCTGACACTCCGACCTCGTCCAGCAGCTCTGCCACTCCGACAGCTCCGCTTGTCCCGCAGACACCCACGCCGCAGCAGTACTACCTGTAGCAGTACTACCCTCAGCCGTCGGCACCTCCACTTCCTTTGCCAGCTCAGCCCTCCTACTACCCGGGCTCCGGCGCCGTCACTCCGCACTCCGTCTACACTCCTGGGCTGTCCTCCCGTGAGCGTCAGCTGGAGCAGTTCATCGCGCTCTAGCTTGGCCTACCTTGCCCTCCTCCCCAGGGAAGTGCGAGTTGCGTCACCTCCTGCCCTCCGGCCCATCCCTGTATGACTGAGACTGAGCTGCGGTCGTGTCCCGTTTCCTCGTATGTCTCGTCGTCTCCCGTGATCTCCTCCACCCCACTCCTTGACGACATTGCGTAGCTTGACGATTGGTAGTCTCGTTTTGCGCCTCCTTCCACCGCGTCCGCGTCCCTCACTTGCTGCCATGTGACGGTGAGTGATCTGGCGACCCCTGTCTAGGACCCTGCTGAGACCTGGATCATCGACTCCGGGGCCACGCATCACATGACGGCCTCTCGCGAGGCCTTCAGTCTGCTCGGTCCTATCGGCAATGTCACCGGTGTCTGGACGGGTTCCGGACAGGTGTTGCCTGTCCGTGGTGTTGGCGTCGTTCGTTTCCGTGGTCCGGCCGGTGACGTCTTTCTCACCGATGTTCTCTTCGTCCCTGGTCTCGAGCTCAGCCTCCTGTCCGTGACTGCCCTTGACCGCATGAGCATGGACGTTGTACACTCGCGTGGTGTCGGCACTATGTCGTTGCTTCCGTCTGGTCTTGTCATACTGCACGCCACCGCCTGTGGCAACTTGTGGCACGTTCCCTGCCTCTCCTCTTCCCCTTCCGTCTCCTCCCCGTCGGCCGCCACAGGTCATGTGTTTGTCACCAGCATGCTTTCTCCTCAGCACACCCGCCTCTTGCACCGCCGCCTTTGCCACGTCCACTCTGCCGCCATAGAACGCATGCTCCGTACCCAGCCGGCCAAGGGCCTTGACCCGGAGACTTTCCCTCTCCCATGCCCCACTGAGTGCATTGACTCTGCTCAGGGGAAGATGCACCGGTCCACGTACCCCCTATCTTCCTCCCGTGCGTCCGCCCCTCTTGACCTTGTCCACTCGGACGTCATGGGCCCTCTCCCCACCGAGACTGTTGGTGAGCATGGCCGCTATGTCCTCACTCTTACGGACGACTACTCTCGCTACCGTTGGGTCTTCTGCCTTCGGCAAAAGAGCGATGTCGCCCAAACCATTCAGGACTGGCTTGTCCTCGCTGAGCGCGAGTGTGGCCGCCCCCTTCGCCGCTTTCGCTCAGATCGCGGTGGCGAGTACCTGGGTGAGGCCACGACTTTTCTCGCCTCCCGCGGGATCCACCATGAGACATCTGCGCCCTACACACCCGCCCAGAACGGTATCTCCGAGCGGTGGAACCGTACCATGACCGACGCCATTCGCACCATGCGGGTCGAGTCCGGTCTCTCCGATGGCTTCTATTTTGAAGCCATGGCCTACATGACCTGGGTCTGGAACCGGGTTCCCCACGGTCCCCTTCCTCGCCAGTCCACGCCCTACCAACACTGGTGCGGACGGCGCGCTGACCTCCGCCCGGCTCGCGTCTGGGGCTGCGTGGCCATTGTGTGGTTGCCCGCACCACAGCAGGACGGCAAGCTCGCCCCCCGCGGACGCCCCTGCACCTTCCTCAGTGTGTCTCGTCAGTCCAGGGCCTGGCGCTTCTGGGACCCATCCCGACACTGCATCGTCGAGTCCCGCGATGCCCTCTTCTTTGAGGACCTATTTCCCCGCGACCTCATCCGTTCCGGCTCGTCTGTATCCCTCCCGTCGCGTGGGGGAGTGGTGAGTCCGTTCTCCGTCCTGTCGCTTCCGGGTGACACATTACTCCGTCCCTCTGAGCCGGTAGCCCCGGTTGCGTCCACTGGCCCCCCCGGGCCAACAATCCCAGCCGCGTCCGCTGGCCCCTCCGAGCCAGCTACCCCCGTCGCGTCTGCTGGCCCCTCCGGACCAGCTGCCCCAGTCGCGTCAGGGCCAACAGCACCTGTCGTGTCCGCTGGCCCCTCCGGGCCAGCAGCACCTGTCGTGTCCGCTGGCCCCTCCGGGCCGACAGCCCCAGTCGCTTCCGATGGCTCCTCCGGGTCGACAGCCCCAGTCGCTTCTGCTAGCCCTTCTGGGCCCGCAGCTCCTGTCGCGTCCGCTGGCCCCTCTGGACCAGCTGCCCCAGTCGCGTCCGCTGGCCCCTCCAGGCCAGCAGCCCCGGTCGCGTCCGCTGGCTCCTCCGGGCCAGCAGTCCCAGTCGCGTCCGCTGGCTCCTCTGGGCCAGCAGCCCCAGTCGCTTCCGCTCGTTCCTCCGGGCCGGCAGCCCCAGTCGCGTCCGCTGGCCCCTCTGGCCCAGGAGCGCCTGTCGCGTCTGCTGGCTCCTCCGGGCCAACTGGCCCCTCCTGGCCAGCAGCGCCTGTCGCGTCTGCTGGCTCCTCTGGACCAGTAGCCCCGTCCGCCTCCGTCGGCCCGTCGGACTCAGGACCATCTTCTGCCCGACCGTGCTACACACGTGGCACAGGCGGCAGCCTCCGACCTCGGCCGACAGTGAGCGCGCAGACCGTCGCTCCACGTCCCGTGGCGCCTCGACCCCCTGTGGCTCCACGTGTCTCCTCCACTCCCACCGTCGTGAGTGGGGACCCTGGCACAATGGCTCTCGGCCTGACCACTTCCGCCATCATCGCAGACCTTCACCCGGGTTCTGCAATGGGCTACGCCATACTTCATCACGAGCATCGGCATGCTGTTGTGGCTGCACTCGCCCGCATCCCACCTAGGGCTCGTGATGCACACGCCCTCTCAGTCCGGTCCATAGCGTGCCCAGAGGACCCTTCCACCCTACGCGAAGCTCGAGCCTCCCCTGAGGCCGCACATTGGGATGCTGCCTGCGCCGAGGAGCTCGCTGCTATCCGACAGCACCACGTGTATGACCTCGTCGACCTCCCTCCAAGCCGGAAGGCCATTGGTGCCAAGTGGGTCTTTCGGCGTAAGTGGAAGCCTGACGGATCCTTGGACAAGTACAAGGCCCGCCTCACAGCAAAGGGGTTTGCTCAGGTCCCTTGGGTCGATTACGACCAGGTCTTCGCCCCAGTCGGTCGGTTCTCCACTAGCCGGGCGCTCTTCAGCCTGGTTACCCAGCACGGATGGAAGCTGCATCAGATGGACGTGAGCAACGCATTCCTCCATGGCTCGCTGGAGGGTGAGGAGCTCTACATGACGCAGCCCCCAGGCTTCGACGACGGCACTGGGAGAGTTTGACGGCTGCGGAAGGCCCTCTATGGCCTGAAGCAGTGGCCTCGGTGCTGGAACCAGGAGATCAGCAGTACGCTTCTCCGTGGCGGCCTCCAGCGCAGTACCGCTGACCCCGCACTGTTCGTCAGCCCGCGAGGTCAGACCTTCGCCGCGGTTCTGGTCTACGTCGACGACCTCCTCATTGCTTTGCCAGACGCGGCCGCCATCCAGCGTGTCAAGGACTTGCTGCACGCCGCCTACCAGATGAAGGATCTCGGGTCTGCCCGAGTCTTCCTGGGCATGGAGCTCGAGCATGATCGCTCCTAGGGCATCCTGCACGTCCACCAGGCTGCCTATGTGCAGACCCTGTCCACTCGCTTCGCCGAGGACCTGCCCCTCGTGCCTATCGCATCTTCACCCATGTCACCCGATGGCCAGGTGAAGCTGAAGAGTCATGACCCAGCTGTTGTGGGGGAGCCAGTTCATGTGACCACGTATCTGCGGGTCATCGGGTCACTGATGTTCCTGGCGACGACGACGTGCCCAGACATCGCGTTCGCCGTCAACCTCCTGGCCCAGTTCTCTCAAGAGCCGCGTCACCTCCACTTCGAGGCCGCGATCCGAGTGCTGCGCTATGTCGTCTCGACCCCTCGGCGAGGTCTCATGTTCCGCCGTCAGCCGTCCGTCGTCGCAGTGGGCTACACCGACAGTGACTGGGCCGACAGTCCAGACGGTAAGAGTCGCACGGGCTGGATCTTTCTGGTCGGCGGCACAGCTGTGTCCTAGCGCAGTGGCAAGCAGGGGTGCATTGCACGTAGCACTGTTGAGGCTGAGTACGTGGCCCTTGGCTCAGGCGCGTGTGAGAGTGTGTGTTTGCGTCGTCTGCTGTCCGAGTTGCGTCGGTCTGTCGCATCCATCACCTTGCATTGTGACAATGAGAGTGCCGTGGCCATCGCCGACAATGACGGTGTGCATCACACACGCACAAAGCACATCAATGTTGAGTATCACTATGTGTGTTCGTTGTTGCATGACGGCAGCATCAGCATCGTATGGGTTGAGACAGCACAACAGCTGGCTGACTTTCTGACCAAGGCATTGAAGCGGGACTCGTTCAAGAAGGCTGTGAGTTCAGTCGGCGTGCGTCCGTGAGTTGCCCTCTTGTCTCTGCCTGCGTCTCTGCGTACCTTGGGGGAGTCTGGATGTTGACCGTTTCTCTGCCCGCCCATGTACACTACGCCTGTGAGTCATGGGGGAGTGTTGGTTTTTGCGCATCCCTCATTGTGCTCTGTTGTGTCCTCCCGGCTTGTGAACATCGGCGTGCAGATGACTGACGGCGAGACTCGACGCTGACGGAGCATCATCCGGTGGAGCCGACGCACGCTGAGGTCTACTCCCAGTTCGCTGGAGCCTCCTCTCTCCGGCGACGTGCTCAGCTCCATCAACAGGCCTCCTCGGCGGTCGTGTTGCCGGCGGTCACTGCCACCGCAATTGCTGTCTGCATGCGTCCAGCACGTCCCGTCGCGTCTGCGTCGTCATGCTCTGCCTAGGGTCCTTGTTGCATGCTGCATGGCCCTGTTTGGCGTCATGGACCACCGTAGGCACTGCCTGGGTTCGGGCAGCCATAACTCTTTGCTACTGTTTTCTAGCTGATTCTGACCGCATGACTGCGTTCGCACCGTCGGTATTATGGTATGGTCCAGTTTTCAGGCAAAACGGACGACGCCCGGGTTTTGGGCTGTCGGGCGTCTGGCAGTGCTCACCGAGAAAACCCTGCCTGCCACAAAATAGGCCAAATTGATCTGGGAGCCCGGGTTGACCGTCCGACCTGACGCGAGGACCCGCATTGCGCGATCCATCAGCGCTGGAGCCAGCATTCGGGTGGCGGTCAACGCGAGAGCCCTGGGGAAAGCCTCGCGCTTCGAAATGGCCGGTACTTCTGCCGGTCCTCAGCTCCTCGCCGTTCAAAGAAGTCTGTTTGCAGTGTGCGTCGACAAATCCGTCGATTCCATGCTTTGCAGTCGTCGTGCAACGAACCGTTAATGAAATTTTACACCAGAAACACATGCAAACGACTGCGTTTGCTCATCAAACGTGTATTCGACGGGTACAGCTGCTCACGACACCGCTGATGGGGTCTTGACGTCAAGGTGGACGCGGAATGGGGGACTCTTCCGACAGGGTGAGGGCGGATATTCAAAAGCAAGATTCGCGCGACAACCAGCTAAGAGACGTTAAGACTGAACAAACCACACAAATGGCGGTTCAAATAGGGACTATGCATGTCGCTTCGGAATAGGAACTATGTTGCTTCGAAGTAGCTTCTAACGTAGCAGCAATGCGTTGGACCGTCTAGATATTGCAATTATTATTTCCGATGGCGATTGTGCACCACTTCGATTCGTGAATGGAGACTGTTTGGACTTATCTAGAGCTGTTCTGAAGCATTCATTCCGCCGCCATGCAAGTTGTAAGGAGCATCACTCAAAAGGTTTGTCGAGCAAAGACGTCCTTGGTATTGACCTTGGCTTTCGCTCTGGTCGGTGAAGGGCGCTCTCGACCCGCGACTTGGCTTCATCTCGAATCCGAACATCTGGATGTAGTGGAAGGGCCCCGTTGTTGCTGAGATTGGCCGACAGGGCTCCTCGGTCATTGAGATCGGCCGTCGAGGCCCCATAGTTGACATTCTAGAAAAAAGGGCCGTGTGATGGAGCCGCGTCACAAACCAGGGCCCCGACGTCGAACTGCCCCAGAAAATAGGTCCAGAGCTATTTTCTGATTGGCTGGTTAGTTGAGTAACAACTTCTACACTAGTGGGGGGGAGCCAGAACTTGGAGGGGTCTCCCATTGTTGCTCATTCTTTATTCCTAACCAGTTACTTTTTGTTTTCAGCTGCTTTCTGGCGCTAACTCTGGCGCGCGCGTTTCTGAGTAACAAACCCAGAGCTTCCAGACTTAGACTCTAGAGCAGCAGACTGAGGGGGCAGCTGACTTAAGCAACGAGCGTGGAAGCCCGCACGCTGCATCAACAACGCTGCTGCCCCAACCTGCTGCCTAGGCTTTCCATTTTGGACATGAGCCGAGAGGGCACAATAAGTTGTGTACATAATGTCACCTACGCGGTGTGACTACACAACATGGCGCCATTCACGAGCATGGTTAAACAAGACCAGCTCTAATGAGTGTCTTCATTTGAAAGATGTCTCATCGTTGGCGATGCTCGTGCTGCTCGCTCGCAGAGACAATGATCGCGTGTGTGGAAAGTCAAAAAGAAGAAGAAACAAACCCGAAGGAGAAAACCCAAAAAAAATAGTCTCAGGGGAGCTACGGCCAATAGCCAACCATATGTCCTCTTCTTGTTGTCTTCTCACACATCACGGAGAGACCTCCCACACACACACATGAGCTTACACTCATCGACCCGTTCTTGTGCAAGGCCTTGTTTGCAATCTGCCATTCATTACTGCGTGCGTGTGAGGCGTGGAGCGCACACAACACCTCCATCTATTTGCGTGAGACAAAGAAGATATGATTCAGAGCCGACTGAAATCATCCACGCACTTACATTCACAACCAATTCCAACTGTCATAAAAACATGCCCCAATGTGGCCTCGGCCCGTTGTTCTGAGAGTCTGTCTTCAAACGTACACACATTTTCAGGGATCCTTCCGCGGCTTGAAGGTCGCGGCAGGGTCGTCGCCGTCGATGTCGGTGTGTTCTGGGAAGTCCCACGGGAGCGTGTCCCACTGCAGCGACGGAAAGTGGAGGTTGATCGCCGCCAACACCTCCTCAAACACCGCCGCGTTGCCCTCCGCCGTGAAGTGCAGTCCATCTCTGCATTGGGCAATTTCATGAAATGAAATGAAATGAAAATGAAATGAAATGAAATGAAATGAAATGAAATGAAATGAAACAGAGTGCCGGGGGGATAACCTTAACACAAGTTGCCGCGATGGAGAGTGGTGGCTTTTGATCGATTTCGGCCAAAGGTTCTTCGCTCACTGCCGCAATGCCTTCTCTTGATTCAGGCAGCAGTACAGAGTGGTCACGATAACATTCGAACCAGGCAGAAAACATTCATGTACCTACAACGACCGCAATCATATTCAAAGGATAAGGCTTTTCTGGTTGGTTGAAATGTCCGTGAAGTGCTGCTGCAGAGCGGTCCACCACATGCCTACGACAGAACTACCGTCCACCACATGCCTACGACAGAACTACCGTCCACCACATGCCTACGACAGAACTACCGTCCACCACATGCCTACGACAGAACTACCGTCCACCACAT
>SZWC01009107.1:6110-16584 GCA_023375785.1 Penium margaritaceum
CAGTGGGACGGAACGACGTACATCACGAAGGTGAGACTCATGGATCCAGTCTGTGCAGTAAGGCCCATCCTCATCACATGCGGACTGTGCTCCCCCACACGTATCATCACGAGTCACGAAGGCGGACGAACAAGCAGTCTGTGACCCACTCGACGATGACAACACACTCGCACCTCCCTATAAGCGAAGCGCCAGAAGATGACGTAGCTCGGCAATGGTGCGGTCACGTGGGTCTGGATCACTGCTGCTCGCTGGCGAGGACGCAGGAACAGCTGCAGTCGTAGTCGCCGCGCGTCCCGAGGAGTGTGCGGACGACGTCCCGGGCGCGGTACGAGCAGCATGGGCCGCCTGAAGTCCACGGGTGATGCGCCCCCAGTCAAGCGGCTGCTGGCACTCGGTGTAGCGATGGGCACCTCCAGAGTTGTAGCAGTGGACGGAACGCCCACTGCAACCACTGGATGACGACTGCTGCTGGCCCGATCTGCGCTTCCTGTTCTTCTTCTTCCCCTGGGCGGCTGCTGCGACGCCCTGCGTCTGCGAGGGTGTAGATGGGATCGAGGAGGAAGAGGAAGATGAGGTCGTGGTGGAGGTGGATGAGGGTGACTGCAGGATGGAAGATGGTGGTGAGGCGAGGACTGCTGCAGCAAGGGACGTCTCCTGATGTGCTACTGCTGCCTCGCGGGTCGACGTCACCTGGAGGAAAAGGTGATGCGCCCAAGGGAGCAGCTGCATGGAGGCCGAGAAGGGCTCGAGAACGGCGTCGCTGTACCGGTCGAAGATGTCGGTATACTCCAGGCGAACTCCGAGCATGATCGCCCGGAGTGCCCACAGCTGTGTGCCCCCTGAGGTACCCAGGCGCGTGTAAATATGCATGGCGCGTCGCCAGTAATCCGCCGCAGGCTCCGCTGGTCCCTGACGAAGCGAATGGAAAGCGCGGATGTGGGACGCACGCGTGGCGTGCGTCTCTGCGGCCAGTAGGGACAGCGCCAAATCCCAGCCTCCACGAGGATCAGCTCCGGTGCCTGTGCCAGCCTCACCAAGGAAGGGGCGGAAGTCGACGACAGTCTCGCGTGGCATAGCGTAGTGAAGTCCTCGCATGGCCCGAGCAGCTGTCGACACCAGTGCTGGGTCTGTAGTCTGGTATGGGCTGTGGTAGTAAGGCCAAACTCCCTCGGAGGTGGCCCACACCTGAAACAGGATCTCCCAGCAGTCAAACCCATCCTCGATGATGTACCGTGGGGGTGGTGCCTCAAAGTCCTTTGGCTGCCGCTCCGTGGGAAGAGCAGCCGCAGGCTGAGGAGGGCGAGAGACAGGGAAGAAACCTGGAAGGGGATAGTCACCGGGATAGTCAGGTGACGGTCGCACCGTAGGCACCACAGGAGATCTGGTGCCCGTCTGCAGCTGACGGAGGCGCTCCTGAAGGACCCGGATGTCATGATCCGGGGAGTCGTCTGTCATGCCTGGCATGAATGGCTCATCATCCAGGAGGTCTGAAGGTGGTGGGTCAGGCCGAGCACCTGTACCAGGTCCCTGAGCCGACTGCTGTGAAGGGATCGCGACGTCGGCAGCTCCCTCGGAAACCTGCCGTGGGTCTGTGGACTGGATACGCAGGAGCTCAGTCAGCGTGCGGATGGTTTCAGTCTGCTCCCGCTGGAGGCGGCGCATCTCAACCTGCTGGCTCCGCAGGTCCTCAATGGCCTGCGAGCGTGGGCTCAGGACGCCAGAGGAGGAGGAGGGATCACCAGTCGCCTTCCCCTTGTCCGACTCCATGTCGCCTCTCAGTATGGACAGACAGGTCAGGTTTGTCGGATTTCAAAACCGTTAGCGTTTCTCGAGGAGTTGAGACGCTGGCAATTTTTGACTCTCCGGTCAAAAATTTGTCTAAGTATGGTGCTGACGTCAGCAGGTGGTTGCTGACGTCAGCATGACCTGATGATGTCAGCAAGCAGGATGCTGACGTCAGCGTCGATGCTGACGTTTTTTTTTTTTTCTTTCTTTTTTTTGTTGTTCCGCTCGCGGTCCTGCGCGAGCGTGCAGCCGCCCAGTGGCGGCTGCGCGGAGGCTGCGCGGAAGCTGCGCAGCAGCTTCCGCCTAGCTGCTGCTGCAGCTGCGCAGGCAGCTGCAGCAGCAGCGGCGTGGCTGCGTGCGCGGCGGTGGCAGCAGCAGCTGCACGCTGCTGCTGCTGCTGTTGCGCGCTGCAGCAGCAGCTCGCTGCCGCCGCCGCCCGCTGCTGCTGTTGCGCTGCCGCGCTGCCACGCTGCCGCTGCTGCCGCGCTGCTACGCTGCTGCTGCTGCCGCTGCTGCCGCCGCTGCCACTGCTGCTTCTGCTGCTGCAGCTGCGCTGCGGCTGCTGGTGTTGCTGCCGCCGCTGCGGCTGCTGTTGCCGCCGCCGCCTCTTTGGCTGCTGCGCTGCTGCTGCCGCCGCTGCTGCTGCGCTGCTGCTGCCGCGGCTGCTGTCACGCTGTTGCTGCGGCTGTGGCTGCTGCGCTGCTGCTGCTACTCAGCTGCGGCGGCGGTGGGAGAAGGGAAGCTGGCACCGCCGCCGCCACGCCTCTCTGCGTGGTGGTACGCGTCGCTGCTGCTGTCTCTGCAGCTGCGNTCTCACGTTGACGGCGGTCGACCGTCTCCAACGGGTCCCAGAAGATCTGCTGCAGCGGTGACTCTCACTGCTGCTGCTCTGCTGCGTCTCTGCTGCGCAGCTCGGTGAGATCTGTCTCACTGCTCTGATACCATAAGAAACTGCTAGGAAGCTTCCTAGCCTTGCTGCTGCTGACGTGGCGACACTGTCCAGTCAGCTGACGCACTAGCAAGCAGGCAGGTGCAAGAAACAACAAGGACCAGGCTAGGGAGACGCGCAAAGTCTCATAAGCTTCAATAGCTTAGTAAGTGCAGAGAGAGATGACAACTGACAGGTCCAGGGCATAAATACCTGCCGCGGCGCACGGCGGGTGTCGCACGCGGCAGTCCAAGAGCTGTCCTAAAACCGGCCCAAAACCACTGTTTTGGCCGTAACTCTGCGCACACATGTCAGAATCCTATGCCGTCTGAACCTAGACGTGCAGAATCAAAAGACGCACGCAACGACTGGTCACATGCATGCATCCATCGACTGACAGCGAGTACATAATGCAAAAACATGCAAATGGGCCTCATGCCCAGTCCGCCGAAAGGCGCCTGCAAGACGTAGAAGGCACGGCAAAGAGTCCCGGTGACATCTAGGGCTCTGGAACAGTGGTCGGTCAGCTCCAGACGGGTAGTCCGCCGCCTGTCGTTGCGCCGGTGTCACCAGGGCCGCCTGCCTCAGGGATCTGCACGAGTATGGACACGGCCGAGTGGTCACAGTAAACTGTACAGGAACGGCACAAAGCACAACAATGAAGGCAAGAGATCTGCCATTCTTTACGAGTCATTGAAGCTGTTGCACTCAATGCTGGTGTATGATGGTGATACACTAGCTGGGNATAATGCAAAAACATGCAAATGGGCCTCATGCCCAGTCCGCCGAAAGGCGCCTGCAAGACGTAGAAGGCACAGCAAAGAGTCCCGGTGACATCTGGGGCTCTGGAACAGTGGTCGGTCAGCTCCAGACGGGTAGTCCGCCGCCTGTCGTTGCGCCGGTGTCACCAGGGCCGCCTGCCTCAGGGATCTGCACGAGTATGGACACGGCCGAGTGGTCACAGTAAACTGTACAGGAACGGCACAAAGCACAACAATGAAGGCAAGAGATCTGCCATTCTTTACGAGTCATTGAAGCTGTTGCACTCAATGCTGGTGTATGATGGTGATACACTAGCTGGGAATGCCACATTATTTTTTACTATAATCTCTAGGGCTATTTTCCTCTCACCCTGCATATCCAAAAGGAAGGGAGCTTATCTCTTAGATAAGCTCCCTTCATTTTGGATATGCAGGGAGAGAGGAAGAAGCATGGCCCTAGAAACGACAAGGGTGCGCAGTTTGGTGGGAATTTATGGAGGTTTTGCCCAAATCCGTGATCTTGCGAAGAGACGTGAGCAACAAGACAACGAGCTGGTGGGAGCGTGCAGCGTGCGGGCTTCCACACTCATTGCTTAGTCTGATGCCCCCTTAGTCTGCCGCTCTAGAGTCGAAGTCTGAGTGCTCTGGGATTGTTACTCAGAGATGCGCGCGCTAGTCTTAGCGCCAGAAAGCAGCTGAAAACTGGAAGTGCCTGATTAAGAATGAAGAATGAACAACAATGGGAGACCCCTCCAAGTTATAGTCCCCCCCCCCCCTCCAGCTCTGCCGAGCTTGTTACTCAACTAACGAGCCAATCAGAAAATATACCTCTTTTCTGGCAGGCAGGGTTTTCTCGGTGAGCCTTGCCAAATGGCCGACAGCCCAAAACCCAGGCGTCGTCCGTTTTGCCTAAAAACTGGACCATACCATAATACCGACGCTGCAAACGCTGTCGTGTGGTCAGAAACAACTAGAAAAATAGGAGCGAGGACTATTGCTGTCCAAACCCAGGCAGTGCCTACGATAGTCCCTAGTGACAACAATGCCACTCTAACATGAGACTTGGATCCTAAGCAGAGCACGACACTCCAGACAGGTTGGTTATAGTTGTGACACACGCAAATGCCCTCTTTCCTTTACGCACACACCCACCTCGTCACTGCAGGTGATTGATCTCAATTGAGGCTCCTTGGTGCAAAACTGTGACGCAGCATGAGGCGCAGAGTGGTGGTGACACTATCAAGTCGTTAAGTGGTAACCACAGCACCAATTTCATCCTCACGGCGAGCCTTAGTTTAGTGGTGACTCTACATGCCAATATGGGGGATACACTTGTAGAAGTGCATGCTTGTGATTTGACAGAATTCTTACTCACATGCATGCTTTCAGTGTAGTAAACCGGGTTGCTGATCCCTCGGGACCACACGTCCAATTTACACCGGCGTGTGAGAATCTCCTGGAGCTCATCTGCTCCAAGGACAGGTTCGATCCTTGGGTGGCGTCCGGGCCCCACGTCGAGTGATTCGCGTGGGTGGCCCGGTCAACCGGTACTTGCCACCTCGCTTGCTTGTTACTCGTTACACTTTCGTCTTACTCCAAGTGAGCTTGTCCCCAATCCATGGTGTCGTCCCGTCACTCGCTTCCTTGCTAGCTAGCTTGCTTGCTTGCTTAGCAACCTAGACTACCTACTGGTATTAGAGCAGGAGGACTGCCCCTCCTCGCGACTGTCCTGAGACCTTGTCGGGTGATCCCGCGCAAGCTTCACATCTGCGATCGCAGCGGGCGGAAACCGCAGTAGCAGCTTCTGCCCTTTACAGCCGCATGTAGCACTCGTGGATCACGGTGTGCTCCTGTCTCGTGCACAGGACACGCACGCTTTCGTGGTTTTCCTCTTGCACTCTGCCGAGCTTCGGCCCCACATACACCTCGGCGCTGCCGAGTCGTGACACCCATTTCCCAGCAGTCGTGCGTGCATACTCTTCACAGAGCACGTGCATCACTCGTGCTCTGCGTGGTGCGTTCATCTCTCTCCATTGCCCCCACGGCATCGACTCCTCTCCGCAGCCGTCCACTTTTCTCTACCGTGCCTTGGCTTCCGCACACACTCCTGCCACGTGGCACCATTACAACTACGTGGTACCGCCGCCTCTGTCACTGAGCAGCCACGCGTGCGCATCATCGCAGCACCACACATTGCACCTGCATTCTGCGTGGTGCACCGGTCTCGTGCACGGGGCCTTCCCCGTGCACCACTGTGGCTACGGCGCTGGGGTCTCTTCTCTCCGCCTCCCACCTCTCAGACCGTACCAGAACCCAGCACGCATTGTCCACAGCGTTGGCACGGTAGCTGCCCTTGGCTCGCAGCCGACTCTCCCACTACAGCAGCCCCACTGCAGCAGTTGAAGGTTGCCTCCGTGCACACCTTAGCACCTCAGGCCACCCTCTGGGAAACCAAGAACTCAGCGCATTGGCGTCTCCGCCTCTGACCGAACCTATCCCCACCTCGCCCACAGCTGCGCGTGAGCGCGCACGCCTCGACAACGGCTAGCATACTACGAGGAGAGGGCGGAGAGGGAGTTGTGCTCGAGGGTTCATCGTTGCAGCCCGTGGTATCACCCCGGTGAGGACTACGATCTCGCAGACTTCTACGAGTGGGAAGACCCCAGGGTCTACGCCGCGCACTGTCAGTCGGCCGCTCATGACTCCCCGACAGCGCAGAACGAGCCAGCCAGAGCGCCACCGCGTGATCACCGACCTCTTCAATCACCAGTAAGCCCACCCGTTGCCCATAGAACACGTCAACAACGTCGCAGTGCTGCTCCTCGTGGCGCAGCACCAACCCCCGTGGGAGCAGCATCCGGGGCACCTGCTTCACACTGTGTCACATCACCGGCTGTATCAGCTACAGAGTCAGCTTCTTCTTCATCTCCTGATACTCTGACTGCACTACATGTTGCTCTCATGTCTAGTGCTGCTGTTGCCTCCACATTTGCAGCCGCAGCACGTGCTGCACGTGCACCAGTGAGCACTACAGCTGGTAGATCCATTGAGACCTACACTACGGTTGCAGTGGATCAGGGGCCTTTGGCGGCTACTGCCATCAATGTAGTGACCCAGATTGCCACCGCAGCAGGCGCAGTCGCATTAGCAACAGCTCCAGCGGTCACGGCGCTCTCCAGTGCCGTCACCTCCATTCATATCTCCACAGCCCAGGCTTCATCCTTGCCCTCCTCTTCATTTTCAGCGACTCGTCACATTCAGCTGTTGGTCACGACTGTTGTAGCCATCTCCACCCTGTCAGTTGCAGCGCTGACGGGAGTAGCTTGTCTCATCGTCTCAGCATCAGCCTCTGTTGCAGTTGTCGCTTCCTCAGCTGTAGCTGCTCTTCCACTGTTGTTCTCTTTTCACTACTGTGCTTGGTGAGCTTGGTCTCTCCCTCTCTCCTTTCCACCTCTGTGTTGGCGTGTTTGTGCGTAGAGGTTGTTGCCTTGCAATGAACTCCCAACGCACTCGGCACATATTTCCCACGCCCACTGGGGCAGGGAAACTCTGCCGAAATTCTTCCGACAGAGTCAAGTCACTGGCAACATGCCAGTTGACAATGACCAGTACACGGCGCTGTAGGCTGAGCTACAGCGTGAGCGCACTGCCCTCTAGGCTGCTCTCACTGCTCAGCGTACTGCTGAGGAGAAGCTGCGCGCTGAGCAAGCTGGCCAAGAAACCTTTGCAGACCACATTGCTGACTTGGTTAATCGCCTTCAGCCCACATTGCGCAACACTTCATCTGCCGGCATTGCTGCTGCATTCTCCACATCACCCGCTTTCGCACCCGCCACCACTGGCTCCTCTTCCTCTGACCCTCTTGCAGTCGCCGCCACCGCCGATGTAGTCGCAGCCAAAGCACTCGCCCCGTCAGTGCAATGCAAACATAACTTTGACTCTAACCCACCTCACTTCACCTCCAATCTCACCTTCCATTCTTTGGAGGTTCGTTTCAGTGCTTGGGCGTAGGGGGAACAACTCTGGGAATACTACCATGAACCCAATCCCTCTGCCGTCCCACCGTTCGTGCCTATTGAGTCTGAGTCTGTCCATGCTGTCCGTGCCCTCAGTTGTGCCGGACCCGATGATCTTACTGATGAAATCGGGTCCTACAATGCCGACACTACACACGGCACCCCTGCTGACCCGATTGGTGCTTACGCACTGATCAAGCGACGCACCACAATGACTGGCCATGCAGCTCAGGGAGTTCTCACTGTCCAATTCAACATGCTTTCCATGTGTGCTGACGAGACTGCCGACACCTATTGGGCTTGCAGTCTGCGACTGCTGCGTGACCTTGGAAAGCTTGGAAAGGTCGCTCCTGGTCAGCTCCCTGCTGTCCTCTCCATTGTCAATGGCCTCATCCCGGAGCTCAGTGAAATCTTCCAAGAGGTGAAGGCCACTGAGCTCGAACGTCTGGCTACCATGCCCGTCCCCGCTGATGCACCGCCTGGCATTGGTTCCTTGTGGGAGTTCACCTCCCAACGCCTGACAGACTGGTGGAGCTCACTATAGAACAAACACATTCATCGCGCCGCAGTTGTAGCAGCTACCACCGCACTCCTTTCTTCCCCTTCTTTTGCATCTGCATCATCCTCCTCTACCAGTTCCACCACGACAGCCACATCTATCGCTTCCCAAGGGGGTGGTCAGGATGGAGGGGGTGGTAAAGGTAAAGGCCGAGGGAGTGCCTTTCATGGTGGTGGGCGAGGAAAGGGTGGCAAGGGCCGCGGCATTGATTTTGTCGAACCTTCATCTCTCTCCTCCAGCACTATCACATGTTGGAATTGCGGTGCCACCGGTCATGCGGTACCCAAGTGCCCGGCGCCCCCTGATGATGCCCGCCTTGTCTCAGCCATGCGTGCACATTGGGCACGCTCCACAGGGTCGGGTGGAGGCTATGCACATCTCTCCACCTCCACAGGGTCTGGTAATGGCTCTGCGCACTCCCTCTCCTCCTCCACCGCTGCAACCTACAACACTGCCCTGACTTCATCGCCTCCGCCCGCTCCCTGGGGTTGGCCCTCTGGGTTTGGCGGGCCTGTCTACTTCGGGCCGCCATCTGGTTTCTACTCTCCTCCGCCCTGGGCGTCATTCGTCCACATCTCCCAGCGCCCCTCGTCTGGGGTCCATGTCACTGGGCCGTATGGCGACGCCCGCCAGCTGGACTATGCTCTCTCCCATGCCGTCCACCAGTGTCATCTCCGTGATCAGGGAGGTGAGAGTGTGCCGTTGACTTGTCTCTTCGTGGTTCGCCTCCTGGTCATATTCAGGGTTGTCTCCCAGTTGACGCCCCGTGGATTGAGCAGTGGCAGTCCTACGGTTTGCCTCGTTGCCTTGCTGCATGTGGTCAGTGCCTTCCCCCTCGCTCTGCCATTGCCGCTGTGAGTCGTGACCCTGCCACTGTACGCGTGACGAGTGGCTTCTGGATCCTTGATTCAGGCGCCACCCACCACATGACTTCTAGTCGTTCCTCGTTTGTTTCTCTCGGTCCCGTTGGCTCTGTTCGCTTTGTCCGCACCGGCTCTGGTCAGCTCTTACCAGTCCAAGGTGTTGGAGTTGTTCGGTTTGTTGGCCATGGGGGGGAACTCTTCCTGCCTAATGTTCTGTACGTCCCCGCTCTCGAGCTCACACTGCTCTCTGTTACGACACTCGACGACCAGGGCATGGACTTCTCCTCCAGCCGCAACATTGTTTCTGTGTTGCACCGCACTACTGGTCGTGTCCTACTTCATGGCACTCGTTTTGACCGTTTGTTCCGTGTGCCCTCGTTTGCGTCGCATCCCTCCTCGACTGCTCGTGTTCACGTTGCCCGCTCTCTCACTCCAGCACATGCACACTTGCTCCATTGCCGTCTCTGCCACATTCACATTGCTTCAGTTGACAATTTGCTCAGGGACAAGCCTGCTCATGGCCTTGATGCCAACACGTTCTCCGCCCCTTGTCCTACTGACTGTCTTGACTGTGCCCAGGGCAAAATGCACCGCTCCCCTTTTTTCGCGTCGGAGTCCCGCACGTCTCACCCTCTTGATCTCTTGCATGCAGACGTCATGTGATCTCGGGGGGGTTGGCCGCTATGTCCTTTGTCTCACGGATGACTTCTCCCGTATGCGCTGGGTCTTTGCCCTTTGGCAAAAAATGATGTATGTCTTGCACTGGAGTCATGGTTGCCTCAGGCCGAACTGGTCTGTGGTTGCCGTCTGAAAACTTTTCGTTGTGACCGTGGTGGAGAATTCATGGGTCCCACTGCCCGCTTCTTGACATCCCGCGGGGTGTGTGTGTGGAACCTTTGGCTCCCTACACACCCCAAAAAAATGGCGTCTCTCAATGCTGGAATCGCACCCTTGTTGACGGTGTCCGTACTCTCCTCAGTGAGTCCTCTCTCCCCCCACGTCTTCTCCTTTGAGGCCATGTCATACATGACCTGGGTCTGGAACCGTGTTCCCCATGGTCCCCTTCCTCGTCATGTCACCCCTTTTGAACGCTGGTATGGTCGTCGTGCTGACCTCCGTCTAGCTCGTGTCTGGGGTTGCGTCGCTGTCGTCTGGTTGCCAGACGACTTTCGTGACGGCAAACTGAGCCCTCGAGCTCGTCTCTGCACCTTTCTTGGTGTCTCCGCCATGTCCAAAGCATGGCGCTTCTCGGACCCTGACCGCTCCCGCGTCATTGAGTCACGTGACGCACTCTTCTTCGAGGACGTCTTTACTCATGACCTGTCCCATGTTCCTCCTCCTTCCTCTAGGCCAAAGGTCTCTACATGTCTTTATCATATACACCAACCCCCTCGCCCCCCCCTTCTTCACGACAATTACTTAAATCACTGCTTGGATCGAATGACTGGTGCTACAGAGTGAGCAAGGATATGTTACATGGAAACCCGCTGTTCTTAGCGACAGATGTGAGGATCGACTTCATTCATTTTTTTCACGGCTATATGAGTGCAGCCGCCCCC